>JAJIYU010017378.1:0-11692 GCA_030144865.1 Tinospora cordifolia | reverse complement strand
ATAGAGTTATTGTTGAGATGAAGGTGGCTGAGGGGAGTTGGCCTATAAAGTATCTGGGGCTGCCCATGGATGAAAACTCTAGGAAAAGCTCCTGTTGGGAATCAATCATCCAAGCAATTAAGGAAGGGATGGAGAGTTGAAAGAAAAGTTACCTCTCAAGAGGAAGTAGATTACTCCTAAAAACAGTGTTGGAAGCGATCTTAACATACTACCTTTCTATATTTCAAAGCCTTATTAAGGTGGCCATAGAAATAGAAAAAATTATGAGAAGATTCCATGGAAGAATGAAGATAAAGAGAAAGGATCCCATCTAGGTAAATGGGAGAATGTGTACAGGGACACTCAACATGGGGGCTTGGGAATTGGCAACATTCACTTAAGAAACACAGCTCTAAAGGGCAAATAGTTGTCGAGAATGAAGACAAACCCAAAGACCCTATGGGCAAGTGTGGTCACAAGCATTCATGAATCTTGAGACAATGGTAAGTGAGCAACAAAGCTACATCCCAATCCCCTTGGAAGGTCATTCACAGAATTTACCCCAAGTTCAACCCTTATGTAGGTTGAAAGAGCAGGCAATGGCTCAAGAAGGTTGCTTTTTGGGAGGAAAAATTTAACCTTTACAGCTTGTCAGAAAAGCATAACAAGCCCATTGCAGAATTTTTAGTGCACAGCGAGAGTGGAGAAGGCACAAGGCACATCCACCTTATTAGGAACCTTAGAAAGAACAATGTGAGTGAGGGTACAGAGATGCTCAAAAATTCAGACCAAGTTCATCCCATGGAAAAAGAGGACAGAGCATTATGGACTAGAGAATGGACTAGAGACTCATGGCATCTTTCTCTACCAAATCATTCTTGCCCAAGCTAGTTGCCAACAATCATCAACCCTCCTTCACAACAATAGCCTTTATATGGTCCACCAAGTCCCTACTAAGGCCAAAAATCCTAGTGTGGCTTATATACCTTAAGAAGATGAAATGCACTGATAATCTGCAAAGGAAGTACCCCAATGCTTATCTTTGCCCTTCTTACTATTGTATATGAAGGGAGCTGCTGAAGATGTGACGCATCTTTTTTGGGTGCTGCCAAATTATAGCTAAAGTATGGTAGATGTAGCAAGCAAGGATTGAAAGTTTTCTCCCCCCAAAAAAAAGATGAGTTTTTAGCAATACCAGACATTATTCTTCCACCTCTCAAGGAATATTAAAAGATAATTTTGTTTGCTATCTAATAAAGCTTATGGGAGGAAAGAAATCAGAGACTCTTCAAAAACAAGGTCAGACCGAGAGAAGTTATATGGGAACGGTCCCAAATCTTTTTGCTTTGTGGATGTCTTGTACAAGGTTGTTCAAGGGTTACTCTTTTGCACAATGACTATGTAATTGGCACAACATTTTGTAATTTGGTGTCCGGTCCTTTCTAGACTTCTCATCTAGCTAAGGCTTCCTTTTATCTTAAAATATATATATATTAGTTTCCTTTACAATAAAAAAAAAAAAACAAACAAAGTTATGGTTATCCAGAATTATATATATCTAGCAAATAAAGAAATGAATTGAGATTGTCTCTCATAAATTTCAACTTTTTTTAAATTAAAAAAGAAGAATAGCATAGCATATACAAAGGGAGCACCCATAGATGTGCATGCAATTTGGGCTGGAGCAGTATTCATCCAATATTTAAACCGAGTAACCGGACTTCTGTAATGGTCTCATACCAAATATGAGCAAGATTCATATATAGTCCACTCTATCTATTGGTTGGGTTGGTCAAGAAGTTGAAACCTAGTACTAAAGTACAAAAACCAACAAAATCATTTTTATTATTCTAATATATATATACTTGCTAAAAAAGTAGAAGTCACTAAAAGTGCTAAATATCTAATGCTAATAGGTTTCCATCGCTGGTCCTCGTGGGCCCCTCTCACAATTCACTACCATTACTATCTATAATTACCAACGCTCCTTGAACATTCTCTGATTTGCATGCCACCTGGCATTTTCACACAACAGCTAAGGTAACAACCAGAAATCTCCCAGAATTCGAGACACACGTGGCGTGCAGTGAACACAAGTGTCATTTCGCAATTACAACACCCCAGAACACAGAATCTATCTGCTCTCATCATAGGTTATTAATGCATAATTACGCAATATAATGATGTGACCGTCCGATTTCCTTAATCTTAAGGTGATGCGTGAATCGAGACAATAAAATAACTAAGAAATGTTACCCGAAGGTAGCGAACTGAGCGAGGAAGAAGGGGTAATGCTTGAGAGGAACAAGCGCGAGTTTGTACAGAACTCGGTTTCCAACGCCGAGAACCACCGTCACGGCGGCCGCCACCAGCACCTCAACTTTCCGATCACGATCACCGGCTCCGGCGCCGATTCTCCTCGTCCTTTTCCTTTCCTCCCCTTCTTCTTTATCCTCCTCGTACACTTTCCCGATCCGCGCGCCTTCCACGGCGCAACAACATGGATTCACCTTCGCGTCTCTGCTGAGCCTTCTTCGAACCTCTCCTCCTTCTACTATCACCGTCCATGGTTTCGAGAACTCGGGCGAAGGTCTGAGAACGACGATCCCGAATCGGCGATTGACCGAGACAGAAGTTGGTGGACGACGGAGAGGTCGATTCCGTCGGCGATCGAAGGAATCAGATGAAGAAGAAGAAGAAGTAGCAGAAGCGGTAATGGCGGTGGTACTGATCTGGCGGTAACATGAAGACATAATAAATAAAATATTATTATGTTCTTGAGATTGAAAATTGAGAATCTTTGATGTCCGTTGTTCTTCTCCTGGTTATTGAAAGCTGCAGCAGAGAGGAAGGAAATAAGGGAAATGATGAAACGTTTGTAAACTTATTTATTTCAATTTTTATATGTATTTTTTATGGAAAACGACAGAAACGGAGATGGTGGTGGGTCCCAAGCTTTGGGACACAGTCTCTTTTTGTGCGAAAACGATCAGAGGAAGTGAGCCCGTTGCATTTTGCCTCCTCTTTCTTTATTTATCTATTTATTTATTATTTTAATTAAAACACATTAAAAAATAAAGTAAAGTATCAGCCCCATCTGACTCACACGCGGGAAGGATCTTACTATATGGGTTGAAAATCCTTCATTGACACCTATTTTTTTGAGTGTCAAGTAAACAATTTTTCTTCCTCTGTATGTATTAATTGTGTCAAAAAATAATAATAATCTTTTATATGTCAATGTATGTTCTTAACTGATATTGGGCAATTAATCTCACATCAACTGAAAAAAAAATTTGTATATGTTAAAAATTTTTTTTTGGCGTCAAGTGAGAGGTTTAATTGCATCAAAGAAAAAAAAGATTCATGTGTGTCAGTGTGTATTTTTTACTGATATTAGACAATTAATTTCATATTGGCTGAAAGAGTTTTTTTGTGTGTGTTAAAAATTTCTCCTCGACGTCCATCTTTTGAGCATCAAGCGAGAAGTTTCTCCTCCCCTGTGTATCGGTGTGTATTCTTGACTGATGTTAGACAATTAATCGCACATGGGTTAAGAGGTTTTCCGTGTGTGTTAAAAATTTCTCCTTGACGCCTATTTTTTAAGCGTCAAGTGAAGGGTTTCTCCTCCTCTGAATGCGTTAGTTATGTCGAAGATTCGTAGACAAAGCACACCAACATTAATTAATTTAAATTATATTATTTGCATTTTTCCACTATTCTAGCATCAAAGAGTTCGATTCTAGTCTTATTAAACTAAAACGGTCTTATTTAAAAAATAATAATTTTATTAAGTATATTAATGAATAAGTAACATGTTAAAGGTCATTTTGATTTTTTTTTGTAAAACTACTAATCATTTTTGTAATTATAGAACTTAAAAAAATTAATTAATATGGCAGTAACAGAAATAATAAAACATAAAAATATATTTAAGAAATACATTTAATATCTTCATTTTTTTCTGAAAACACCAAATAATAGCAAACTAAAATAAATTATTTAAACCCTTGCTCCAAATATTAATATCTTTATCAAAGAAATTAATAATTACTTAATGCAATATTAATGGAAAGTGATGGATGAGCGGCCAAAGAATGTAACAGCAGGCCATGGTCATGTCGGCTCAGAAGCTCTGGGCCCGCCGTTACTCTTTTTATCACCATACAAAATTCCTTTTTTAAGTTATATTGTGATTGTTCACATAATTCTTTTAGAAAACCAATATGTGCATTTAAAAGGGACTTTATGTTATTATTATTATTATTATTTCTGGAAAATGTGGTTGTTTACTTATTATTGAGCGCTTGTGCGTATATATATATATATAGTATTTAAAGAAATAAAATAGCTTATCTATAGCAATTTTGTGATTGACATAGCATTTTTTTTTGGGGGGGGACAAATGGCCAGAATCCAATACGGGCTAGACTCTAATAAAATGAAAGGAATGGACGGCGAGGAGAAAAAGAAAAAAGATTCGATTTCAAAGAATCGCAGCGTAAGTATATATATAGGACACATATCACCTGAAACGAAAAGTAAGGTAGGGACATGCGAACTTTGATTGCATGGCCAAGTGAATTCAAAGCCTGTTCAAAGTTTTGTCCCATCGTTTTTATTTTTATTTATTTTTTCTTATTTTTTATTTCTAATTTTGTTGTATTTTGTACTTTTATTTTATTATATTTTGTTCTTTTGTTGTTTTTCATGTTGAAAAAGTCAATGCCTTGTACATGGAAATATCCACATAAAGGTTAACAAAAAAAAGGTCGTCAATCTTTGACCCATTTTAATAATTAAGCAAGCCGAAGCCACAATTGACTAAGGTATGTAAGAATCAAATATATATATATTATATAAAAATAAAATAATTTAATTATAGAAATATAAACATAAACAAAAAATTAAAATAAAATTATAAAAAAATATATATGAGAAGAAAAGAGAACTTTATTTATTGATAGAACTTTAAGATAAAAACATCATACAAAACTAAATAGTGAGGGCCCTTTCTTAGCCACCAAATAATTTTTAACAATTAAAATTAATTTTTTTTATTAAAAAGGATCAACGGATGTAAGTAATTTCTTTTTTACTAAGAAATATTAATGACTTGAAACATTTATTATTAAAAAAGATTAATGATTTTAATAAATTTATTTCTGTTAAATAATTGATTATATTAACATTTAGTTAGTAGCTATATTAGTATTGTATTATCAGTTGTATTAACATTATATTATTATTATATTAATAAATTTATAAGATAGATATTTATATTATTTAATTATATATATATATACACATATTTTTTTCACACTATTGGGCCATAATCGAAAGCGCCGGCTAGAGATTCCAAGCTAGACTAGACAAAGGACGTGGCGCACATATGGCACGTTGCAAACAAAGACATTGCTTTAAGGATCAGGTCCCTACCAAGTAATTTGAAAAATATGAACCAGTGAAGGTTAACAATTACATCATGATTATGAAGCTCCATACCAACCTGGTCTGCCCAGCCGGACAATCCATACACGGTAGAATAGGGTTGTACAGCACGTAACTAGATGAACTCATTGGCAATAATAGCAAAATATTAAAGAATCCATACTAATTCTTAAGGGCATCCGACGCTTAAACAAGCTGGAACAATGAGTATTACCAGCTCAGATTTAAAAAAATTAATAATAATATAAAAGTTGATTAGTCCATTAAGCGCTGCAGACTCTCTTAAAGAGAAAAATAAAAGTGTTGAATATTTGATATAGACTGAGCGTTCAACATTCTTAGTGTTGAAGTGATACTCAATAAGCATTATAATTTGCCCTAATTTTACGTGATTAAGCTTCCAGCCTACTAATGCATTAAAGTTGATTAGCTCTCTAGGTCACGTTAGTTGTCTCAAGCCCAATTATTGTATTCTCAACTTTGTACTATCTACAAACCTATCAGCTCGGTGCTCAATATGAGGGTTGAGCTGATATTTGACTATCTAACACAAATAATATAAGTATTTGGTATTCACTAAACGTTTAAAATATTTAAATTTTTTTAAAAAAATTATATATTATATAAAAAATCATTTTATAAAATATGTAGCATTAATTTTTTTTAATTTCAAAAATTATATATTAAAATCTAAAAATTAATAATTATAAATAAAATTTCTTTAAACAGTAAAATGAATTTCTTAAATATTTAAATAATTTTTTGAATAAAAATATTTTTAAAAAAATTAAAATAATTATATATATATATTTTCAGTGGAAGTAGTTTAAATAATATGTATTATGATGATAAATATATATTTTATAAATTATATATTTTAAATATTTTAAATAATAAATTAGTATAATTATAAATCTCATATAGTACAATAAAATAAATTATAACCTACTAAAAAAATAGCCTAATGTTTAAGAGTTTAATCAATTAATGATATAGTAGAAACTTCAAACTTTTTTATAATCTAACTATTAAAAATATCTAAGTTGTTTCTTATGATAGTCTAATTTTGTTGTTTCCTTTTCTTCCGGCAAAGTTTGTATAAATCAACAATACTTTCTCTGTCTCTACCTTATCCTATTTTCCAATGTTATTCAAAATTTACACCAATATTTGATGTCGTAGGTGGGGGAAAGTTGCTGGTTATGTTGTACTCTCTTCCCATGAGTCAAGGGGAAGAATATTAACCAAAGGGAGACTTCAATGTAACCACATCACCCCCTACTACACTTCAACAAATAGAGGGGAAGACCTCCGAGATGTTCTTATAACAAAGATGCAAAAAGCTAACACATCTGCCACCGAGAAGAACTCGAACCTGCACCTAAGGCCATCATCAATGCCAAAGTCTAATAAACTATTTACATCATCAATTTTATCATCCACATCATCTACTGATTAAACTTTCACTTACAATGCTATACATTTATTAGAATATATTATATGGGTCTCACAATCACATCAATTCATTAAATACACTAACTATAATATTTTATTTATAAAAAATATATTTTTTTAAAATACCTATTATTTATATTTAAATTAAAAAGATAATAATTATTTTAATTTATATAAAAATTAAATCTTTTATAATTATTTATTTAAAATATTAATTTTTTAATAAATAATTTTAAATTTTAAATTTTAAATGTTAGTAATTATTATTTTACAATATTTTATTTATAAAAATATTTTTAACTAAATAAATATTATTCACATTTAAATTGAAAATATAAATAATTATTTTAATTTATATAAAAAATATAATTTTTTATAATTAATTATTTATAAATTATTTTTTTTAATATTACTAATCGTTATTTTAAAAATATTTGTTAAGATTTTTTAAAAGTATTTATTTAATTTAAAAATTATATATATTATTTATTTTTAAAACTAATGATTTATTTATATTTAAAATTAAAATTTATTGAAATTTTGAAAATATGTATTTATATGTTTATATATCTAAAAAATATATCTACTATTTAATTTAAAATAATATTTTATTTTTATTTTATAAATTAAAATTAAATATATTTTAAATTTTCAATTGAGATATTAATTATAAAATTATTTATTAATTTTAATTATTTAAAACAGTCACAAAGATTTATTTATATAAATTAATTAATGTTTAGAAAAATGAATTAAAGTTAATGTTTAAAAATTTTATTTATTTAAAACATTCACAAACGAATTAAAGTTTAAAAATAAAAAAAACTAATGCGTTGTGGCGCATTTAATGCGTCGCAGTGCAATAAAAACATTTTTTTAATAAGGCGTCCGAACGCTCAGTCCAAACCAAGCACTCGGGGCAGTCTGTCTGCGTCAGACACCCAGCAATGGGCGTCTAATGCGAACCAGATGCAATAAGCACCACATCGACGCTCATTGCATCTACATTGAGGAGGCCCTAATTCTTTCACAGCCAAGTACACCATATATGCTCAATCTACGCCATCTTTCTCTGGTTATAGGTTGTTTATCTTTTGTTATATCTTGATAAGATTTTTAAGGACCACCACCTTTTTTGCTCAATCTTTTTTAGGTCATCTTTAACTCATTACTTTATTTTTTTATTTTATTTTAAAGTTACTTCAATATCAAACAATAACATCTTCTCTAATTTATTTACTTTATTTTTTACTCTAAAAAGAATATTATCAAAATACTTATTTTTTATCTCTTTTTCATTCTTTTCAATTGTTTTCTTAAATATATATATATATTTATTAATTATTAATTACTTAGTAGATCATTAGTAATCAATTAACTATTATATAAAATTTAGATTTTTATCTAACTTAAAAAGTAATGCATTACAAATATAAAAAATATAACGTAAAAATAGCCAAAATAAATAGTACTTTGTTCTTTATTAATTACTTTGTTCTTTATAAAAAATAAAGAACAACAACAAGAATAAAACAGTAAAAATCAATAATATAAAATATTAAATAAAAATAACGAGAAAAAATTTACATAATTAAAATTTTAATTTAAGTAAATATTACAATTGGTAAAAAAATGTAATATTTAATTTAATTAATTAAATATAATTAAAATTTTTTAATTATAACTATATTTATAATTATAAAAAGAAAACATAAAAAAAATAAAAAAATAAAAATAAAAAAAGAAATTTCCTCGGTGCAAGGTTGGAGACAACCTTGTGCCGAAAAGGCAACCAAGCATAGCCATTTTGGCGCTATTTAGAGATTTGCTCTTACAAAATTAACCTCCTCCTCCTCCTCCTCCACCTCCTGAGGCCGCTTCACTATTATTGCAACATCACCGGTTACAAGGGCCTTCCCCTTGTGATCCCGTCTAAGAAAGTATCCTACTTGAATACCGCCTCCCGAAAAAGAGGAGGAGTTGACTCCCTAACTAACCATATGAGCTTTCTAGGTCTTCCTTGTTATCTTCGGGCCACTACCAGCAGCTTGCGGGGCAATGCCCTTCTTCTCAACGATTTCGGCCTTCAAAGTCGGATCAACAGCATTTGTTAAAGCACTTGACTTCTCAAAAACATGCACAGCACATTTTATTCAGCTTAAGCAGCAACAACCACCACCATTGAATCCCCATGAATTTGACGGTGGCAAGTGGGTTGAAGGATGCGATGATGGGGGCTTCTCTTGCAGCATTACGGTGTTTATGTAAGAGGAATTAGAAAGTTTTCGAAAGTAAAGCTTATAAGGTGGAGCAGTTATGAAAAACCACTAAGTTTAAGGTGCAGGAAACAAGTCAACTAAATTCATTGCAAGCTCATGTGCTTACTCTTTTAAGGTGGGAATTGATCTATCGTTGAGAGATCGCTACAGTGATTGCCAAAGATGTCTATTTAGCCTGTAATTGTCGATTGGTGCAACAGGAGGTTATTGGGGTTTTTTTTTTTTTTTTTTTTTAACTTTTAATCTTTTGCCTTTTTGTTGCACATACTTTCTTTATGTAGTTCTTCTCCAGAGTTTAGAATTTATCCATCAAATAGCAGGCGAAATGCAGTACTGTTTCTACGTTTGTGATCCAATGTTTGTTACAATCATCAAAAACTAGACAAGGATAATACTAAGTTTCCAACATGATATTACAACATCTAAGAAACAGAAGATAATACAACAGCAACAATAAGGAAGCTAAATTGTTTGTGATAGTGAGAAAAATTAGGGCCTCTATAATTTGTTGGGGGATAGCAACTCACCTACCCACACATTCATGCCATAGCTCTTCAGCTGGCGCCATCAATTACGGTTTGCCATTTCAAAATTCCATTAGAATCAAAATCACATTTCGTTGTCAATAATATCCCTCATCATCTGAATCGGAATGAGCCCTTCTGTTCGGATAGCATCTTTACTTGAATCGGGACTGATGAAGTACACAGTAGGCAACCCCCGAACCTGCATATCGCGGGCAAATTCATACTCCTCGTCTGTGTCAACCTTTAATATTAACACATTGTTCTCATACTCTACAGCAAGCTGCAGCATTTGCAGGCATCGTTAGAAAAAGATGAAGAGGTCAAGAACATAAACTAGAACTCCCATTTCAAACCCAGAACTAGTTTAGCAAAGTGACAGAAATTAGATGCACCAACAGATAGAGGCATCATTCAATAATGAATATAGTAGCAAGAGCCTTTATTGCTAGCAGGTATTCCTCCACCTTAGGGATATAGTTACGTGCCTAGACAGAACTCAAGCTATGATAACACCACCTCACACTCCTTTCTTGGTATATATTAGGCAAGCATAGTAGTTTTATAGTCTCCCTCAAGCACAAGCAAATACTGCTTAGTTTCAAAATTACTACCGCTGGCTTGGCCTTGTCCTCATGTTCAGTTTTTGAATCATGGCATAACGGGTAATGCCGCCGTCCTAAGAAGATTGTTAAATCTACGCTGAAAAAATGTAACACCTCTCGTATAACTAGAAAGTCATTTTTCATTTAGCATTGTTCGTTCTGTAACCAACGGCATTCTTTTTTCAGTATCATCAGTGTATACGAGTTGGGCAAGTGCTGTAAGAGTAAGACTATTACAAAATCAACCAAAGAAACTAATTTACTTAGGGAAACCTTTCTAGGCATCAAGGCATTGGTTAAGAGATGCCACATATAAAAAGTAAAAAAAAGTTTCATTAGACTAATCTGCCACAAATTGCAGCAACCTGAATACAAAGTCCTCAAGCCACTTCAATTCCTTTTTTTTTTTTTTTTTTTTTCAATAAACACAATTCATGTCTTATTGTGTAATTCCATTTCTTTCCATTCCTTTTCTTGTTTTCATAACTACACTCATGTAGTGAAGTTCAAAGCACTCTAGTCTTAACAACTCCATGAAAGATGGGGATATATTGCTAATCAATTCTTATAATATCTTTAATGGTTAGACTTTACAAGAGTTTGATGTCTTTGCCACATCATCAATTCATTAAATTCTAATCTATTAGACTATCTCTCCAAATGTTTAGACTACAATGTATAAGACTCACAATCTCATCAATCCATTATTTAAATTATTTACAATATATAATTTATAAAATACATATTTCTTTTTATAATGCATATAATTTAAACTATTCACATTTAAATATAAATTATATATAATTATTTAATTTTGAAAAAATTAGATGTTTTATTTTCAAAAAGTATATATTCAAAACAATCGATTTATTTATTTTTAAAATGCCTCTTTTTATTTTTTTAAAAACTATTGAAATTTTTTGAAAAATTACATTTTATTTCTAAAGACAAATCATTTTAAAACTTTCAAAAAAAATTCAAAGAAATATAAAACTATTAAATTAAATTAACACTAAAATTAATAATTAATATAATCAACACAAGAATTAATAATCAATATAACAAATTTGTGTACATTTATTGTAAACTAGGGATTATTGTATTCTCTTTTTATAACATCATAAATCATACGAAAGTTGTCAAGTTACTCGTTCATGTGGCTTGTGTCCATTGTCATACTTTAATGATCACTATCTATATCAAATTTGTTTTCCAATTTTGTACCCTAGTGAGTTTCTTGTTTTTTTCATTCCATTATTTGTTCTCACCCGTGTACTCTTTCTTCGTTGATAGATGTATCTATCCCCTTGTCATTTCCCTTTCTCATGGCTTTTTCTTTCCAACAAATCTTTGAGGTCTTTTTGAGGAGAGAAAGCGTGAGAATATGTTGTAGAAGGAA
>JAJIYU010017377.1:0-11698 GCA_030144865.1 Tinospora cordifolia | reverse complement strand
ACCACTACACTTTGTAATGTACCCAATACCACCTGCAAAATGCACAAGAATGATGGAAAATGTTTACCAAGGCTAGGAGAGCCAAGAACCCAAAGTTAGGATGTTGCACTACATGCGTTCTTACTATCAAACATTGACCATCAGATGAAGACCAAACTATTGACCTTAAATCATCCATAGAATACCCAAATCACCATAGTCACATAGAGCATTGAAAGACAAACAAAATGAGCTATGCCACTCTCAAAACAAATAGGAAAATATCCTTGAAATCTTAGCCCAAAAATGGGCAACATAATGTGTTAGCACTAACTACTGCAGTAATCTTTTAGACTATTATAGTAATCAAAAGCCTATTGATGAATGATGTTTAATTGTAGTGGTAGTCATCACGTTACAATGCTAACTAAAGACATTTCTTTTAACAATGTTTTCAAAATATTTCGACTTGGTGTACTAGTTTTTGTCAATGTTTGGGAAACCTATAGAGGTATTCTAGAGATTTGAAATTAACCAGAATGACACTAAGAAACATGAATAAAAAATTGAAGATTAACCAAAATGACTACGCACTAAAAGCATGACATTTATGCATATATAGGTGAGACCAAGCTTGGACTAATAGGATTGTGGCTTGTTGTGCACATGCATTGTTGTTAGTTGAGACTACAAAGGTGAGGAAGTGCATACACAAGTGATAATGATGTTTGGCCTAGGTGATAATATTATGTGCCTGGTAGGTGTAATGCATGCTATGATAACTTGTTGCTTATGTATGGAGATGAATGTTTGATCAAAACCATGATGGTGTTGTTGTTGCATGAAAGTGATCTTTTCATGATTTATATCTCTAGAAATGTATGCCATGCTTTTGACTTCGATGAAACACTCAAATGCATATCTAACACTAGGATCCTAACATACTGTTGATGCCATGATTGATGTTTGGAGTAACATTCATGGAGTAACGAAAATTATGCTTAGTTACATGAGAATACAATTATGGAAATTCTACATTTTGTTTTCCAATATTTTGATTTAACTTTGTATTATGTTAGCTACACCTAAAATCACAAGATTAAGATAATAATCACTTTCCATGAATACTAGGCATCTACTAGATGTTTTTATGACATAGATTGCATTGATCACTCATTGAAAAGACCTACATGAGCTCCTTGGGCAATGAGCGAAAATGTTTTTGAAAACCCACTACTAGAAGGTGTGGTATTTTGGCCATTCATTGTTTACCATGAAACCGTCTGACGACAATGGTCGATGGGCTACTTGAGACTAGTAACCCTCCTTGTTGACCAATTGAAGAACAAGAAGTTGTCTAGAATGCATAATGTATTGTAGTATTTGCATGTTTGGTATGGGTATATCTTTGACTAATTACATGTTAGAATTATATGATTGACTAGGTTTGTAGAGCTTGTCCGTTTTTTATCTATGTTAGGTGTATGTGCATATTGATTGATTGGAAAACATGTTTTTTGACTTTTTGTTCACCATTGCTAGTCCTTCTTTATGGTTTCTTTATAATTTCTCTATTTGTATCCCAAAGTAAGTACTTTTCTTATGAACAATTGTACGCTTTAACAGAAAAGTACATGATGTTGACAAATTTGGGCCCATAATGTTTTTGGGTTGACTCATGATAGCCTTAAGGAGGCATATTTGGAAAAATTGTAGATTCTACTTTAATTCGTAAGTTTTGATTATATTTTCTTTTGTTTGGGAATGTTATAATAAAGGCTTTAGATATAGAAATGAATGAAAGTAACATCTCCCCCTTGAGATAACCAACACCCTAAGAGGGTATATTATTAAAAAGAATGTTTTTTTTTTCAAAACTAAAATCATCAGTTGTAGGAAGAGATTTTCAAATTAATAAAATACTTTTCCTTAAAATAAACTAATTTGGACATAATAAACTAGCTTTGAAGATAATTAAGGAAGAGGATGTCACAACACTAGTATTAGAGCCTCGAAATTAGATATATTGGGCAAAACATCTATCTATTGCCGATTGTGTTATCAAAGAGTTGGGCTTTAGATCTACTTGTGTAGACATTCGACTTCTCTAACGTATAGGATTATATGATAGCTAGGAAAGGAATGAAGATATGAGTCAAAGGGTCAAAAACATAAGTTTTTAAGGTATAGGTTAGAGACTGTAACTATTTGGGCCTTAATTGGTTGGAATCCACATCAAGAAGAGTCTCATTTGAGGTTTCCACTTGGTATGAAGCTTATAAAGATTTGAGAATATGGAAGAAGCTTAGTCTTGATGAAAAACAGTCCATGGGTTGTGAATGACTAGTTACTTTAAAAAAGCTTACAATTATGCATTCATTTGGTATGGCATTTCTAGACACGTGGGATTTGGGGTTTTAATTTTTGTGACATTTGTCAAATTATGTAGGTGTTTTTGCAATCTTCTAGGGATGCTTCAGCCAATGAATGGCATTAGTATAGGACTTTAAAACCCTAAGGAAATAGCAAAAGTTTAGGCTCCACTATGCTAACATGTTGTATGATCAATCGTTGATTGTTTGATGATATTGCATGATAAAGTATACATATACATATATGTGAACCCAAAAATCTTCTTCACAACATAGACTGAGAGGCCACAAACATTATACAAATATTCACATGTTTGGTTGTATTATGTGTGGATGTGCATGAAGAATTGTGAAATCATGAGAAGCCTAGACATTAACTAATGATTCACCCAATCAAATCAATAACTTCAAGGTTTTCACTTATGGGCAACCTAGTACAACAAACGAAGAGTTGCAACCAAAACTTTTGTACTAGTAAATGATGTAAATGGCATCAAACAAAAGGAATAACCACATATTGCCAACTTAGGAAGAAGAATTTGGCTTTTTTCACACTCCTCCAAAGGTCTTTGAAGCACATATTGAGAAAACGTAGTCAAAGTAGTCAAGGTGAAAAAGATGCTGGATCAATGATTCTTCTAAGGTGCTAAAACAAGTATTTGGTAAAATCAAGGAAATGAAGAAGTACTATGAGTATCTATGTCCTAAAGATTCAAGAAGAGATGATACCACCAAATGAATGGGACTTAGACATGCTTGAAGGAGTAATTGAGTAGAAAAGGAAAAAGATGTGCCAAATGTCACAAGAAAAGAAAGAAGTAGAGGTAATAAAATGGCATGAAACTCCAAAGAAGAAGGAGTCACTAATTGAATTCTTCGATTAGGATCGTATTGTGTAGAAGTCAATTTGGGGTGGGCCATCACTTTTGATCATTGTTAGGAAGTATCTATGGTTTTTTCTATAACATGGTGATGGATAATCATCTTATTAAATGGAAAAGATTAAGAAGAGAATCACTATCTTTTGGCCATTTTGAGGGCAAGATAGTCAAATCGAGTATTTGGAGGCCAACAAATGTTTGTGGGAGGTGAAGAAGCATTTGAATATCTTATGGGCTATAAGACTCCACAAAGTCAAGTTAGCACTTCATTTAGTTGTCGGAGCAAGAAAACATTCGCAGACATATATCTAAGAAGAGCCAATGGTGGACACTAAAACCATGGAATGGGATGAGTTTGAGAGGTGTTTTTATGCCAAACATTTTTCTAGTGTTATGAGGAGGCAAGTGGAATAGAATTTCATTTGACTAACATAGAGACATACAACTGTGGCCAAGTATGAGGCCAATTTCATAGAGCTCTCATGGTTCTCCCTTGAGTTGATCTCCATGGAGGAGAGGAAAACCCATAGATTTGTGGAAGGATTAAGACTAGAGATTAGGAAGGTCATCATTCCTCTTAAGTTTAGATCATGCCAAGAGTTGGGAGAATGCACCAAGATGGTAGAGAGGGAGCTAAATGTAAAGGAACATTCAAGAATAACGGGCAGAGGCACCATTCCCATTAGTATGGTATACACAAATAATCCTTAAAAGAGGTCGTTCATACAACAAGGAAAACAATAATAGTAGTCTCTGTAATAGGAATAGGCACAAAGTTAGAGGTAATAAATAGGACATAGGCAAAGAAGACCTCAACATGGTCAGACTGACAAGAGGTACAAACAACAATATTAGCAAAAGACTAATGATTAGGTGCATACTAAGAGATTAGGGTTATGCTTCACACACCAATAGTAGGGCCACAAAACTAGAGATTACCCAACTTGTCAAAGAGCCTAGTAGTAAATGTAGCTTTAACAGTAGCATTAGCAAGCAAAAGAACAACAACATCAAACATCAGCTCACCTTCTAGTGGTAGCAGAGAGAATTGGCCTATGCCTTGGTATATGTAGTGGATGATGCAGAGTAAGCATCGGTTATCAAAGGTACTTTTCTATTATTTAAGATTGTCGCTAGAGTGTTGTTTGATTAAAGTGCCAATAGGTCATTTATCACCAAGATTTGTTGGAGATACAACATCTAAGCACAAGACATCTAAAGGGGGCCAATTTAAGCTTCTTCACCTATTAGTGCCACCATACTATCTCAAGACTCATGCACATGTGATTTAAGGATGAAAGATAGGGTCTTTATGGCACAAATGTCTCATGCCTTTCCATGAATCTAGAGATGGATTGATAACTTAACATCAACCTCAGCTCGATTGCCCAAGGCAAATAGTCATGTAAAGATTACCATCTAGAGAATGAATTAGGATTTAGATTTGCACAAATTGTTGATGAACATTATAGCAACACTATTGAAATACATGAAGGAGAGGACTAATTTAGGGTACTATTACAAGTGGACACACCAAGCACTCCCAAACTTATAGAAAACATCCCCATAATCAATTATTTCTTATACATGTTCCCAAATGAGTTATCAAGGTTACAACGAAAGAAAAAGATTGAATTTAACATAGAGTTGTCGCCAGGGATGAATGTTCTTGCCATTCCACCAAATTGGAAGGCAACAACTAAATTAGTGAAGTTAAAGGCACAATTGTATGAGTTAAAAGAAAAAGGATTCATTAGGTCAAACAAGTTACTTTGGAGAGTCCCTGTGCTCTTTATTAAGAAGAAGGTTGACTCCATGAGACTGTATGGACTATAAAAAGCTAAATTAGGCCACAATAAAAAAAAATAAGTAGCCATTCCCTAGGATCAATGACTTGTTTGGTAAATTGAGAGGAGCCACCTATTTTTCTAATATAAATTTGAGGTTTGGATATCATTAGCTGCAAATCAGGGAAACCAACACCTCAAAGATGGCTTTCTGAACTAAATATTTACATTTTGAGTTCACCATATACTGTTTGGGCTCATGAATGCACCAAAAATGTTTACGGATCTCTTGAACAGAGTATTCAAACCCTACATCAATAGATTTGTCATCGTCTTTGTCAATGATATCTTGGTATACTTAAGGACATTTATTGTTCATGAATAACATCTATTGACAATGTTGCATCTCTTAAGCTCATGAGTTATGAGCTAAATTTAGTAAGTGATCATTCGACATGCAAACTATTAAGTTCTAAACACAAGAGGAGAAGAGAATGATAGTTGTAGCTAAGGTTGAAGCCATCATTTGGAAGTAGCTCAAGATAGTAATAGAGTTTAGGAGCTTCTTAGTACTCGTACGATATTATTCACGAATCATCCAAGACCTTTTCAAATTTGTCAAACCTGTGACTTAGCTCACTAACAAGGAGTGAAGTTTGAATAGACTAAAAAATGTGAACATTCTTTCTAGGACCTGAAGAAGAGATTAACATTCATGCTCATTCTAATGGCCCCCACGAGTAAATTGGGTTTTATTTTATACACTTACACCATGTGGAATGGATTGGGTGTTGTACACATGTAGGAGGGTAAGGTAGTGAATTACACATCATGACAACTAAAGCCACATGAGAAGAATTATCCTACTCACAGTCTAGAGCTTGTAGTCATACTCTTCACATTAAAGATATGAAGACACTGCCTATATGGGAGAAATTCGAATTGTATTTCAACTACAACACCCTTAAGTTTTCTACATATAAAAGGACCTAAATTTGAGGTAGATACATTGGGTTGAGTTCCTTAAGGACTACAATTTTCAATTGTATTACCACATAGGTAAAACCAACCTGTTGGTTGACACTAAGTTGAAAGTCATGTACTAATGATAAGGAGAGAGTACAAGCTCAATGAATTATTAAGGGTTATAACTTGGGACTATGTGAAGTCACAAGCCAAGCATTCCTATTATTCATCATATGAGTGTTAGAATTTCCATGATGTGTACTTTAGTCTTAGACTCGAGATAGGTGGATCCCAAAGATTAAGGTTGGGATACCACAAGATAAGTACGTAGAGTTTCATGTTGATGATACAGGACTACTAGGGCTTAAGAGATGGATTTGCGTACCTAATGACACTTAGATGAGATAGATTATTCTTGATGAGGCACATCAAATCAAGCACACCCTATATCTAGGTAGAGATAAAATGGACCAAAAACTAAAGAAATCTTAGTGGTGGAAGGGTGTGAAAAAAGATGTGGCTTAGTGTATAGTTAGATGTTTCGTGTATCAACAGGTGAAGGCTAAGTACAATAAGCCTTCTAGACTGTTGCAACCATTGCAGATCCATGAGTAAAAATGGGATAATAATGGAATGAACTTCGTGGTAGTTTTGTTAGAGAATTGAAGGATGAATATACAATATGGGTATGAAAAGGCAAACTCATTAAGGTACCTCATTTTTACTAAAGGAAAGATTAGGCAAGCTTTCAACCAAAGAAATAGTAATGCTACATGCTATGCCAAGATTCATTGCATCAAATTGTGATGCCAAGCAAAGCTTGCAGAAAGAACTTGGCATCAAGTTCATGATGAGTACAACTTTCACCCTTAAACTAATGATCAATTCAAGTGAGTTATACATATCCTCAAAGATTCACTCAAAGTATGTGTATTAGACTTGAAAGGGAATTAGAACAAGCATTTACACTTAGTTAAGCTCTCATAAAATAATAACTTCTAGGCTAGTATTTTGATGGCTCCATATGAGGCACTATATGGGAGGTGGTGCACATCACCAGTGTATTAGGCTGATCTTTAGGATTTGGTATTAACTGGACTAGATATAATCCAAGAAACCAATGACATGGTCCAAGTCATACAAAAAAGTGTATCTACTGCTCAAAGTCTCTTGAAGAGCTATGTAAACAAGTAGCATCAACACTTATAGTTCTAAGAGGGCAACACAGTTTTCTTCCATGTCAATCAAAGAAAGGATATCAAATGGTTTGGCATGAAAGGCAAGCTAACTTAAGTATATAGGCCCTTTCAAGATCATTTAGAGAACTAGGACCAATGCTTATAGAATAAAGCTTGTAACAGACCTATCCGACATCCACAACATGTCCTACATGTCTATGTTGAGGAAGTGCCATGTGAACTTGTCTTAACTCATTCATAGTCGGTACATCCAATTACAAAATGATGCCACCTATGCAGAGGCAATGATGAGGATTTTGGGCAAGAAAATTCATAGCTTGAGAAA
The DNA here is from genome assembly GCA_030144865.1 of Tinospora cordifolia. Classification (NCBI taxonomy): domain Eukaryota; kingdom Viridiplantae; phylum Streptophyta; class Magnoliopsida; order Ranunculales; family Menispermaceae; genus Tinospora; species Tinospora cordifolia. The sequence goes on along the minus strand of JAJIYU010017377.1, from coordinate 4,189 downwards.
TAAGGATGTCCCATTAGTTAAGGTATTATAGAGAAATTGAGAGCTTGAGGAAGCAACCTAAGAGCTAGGGAATGAGATCCAATTAAAACATCTAGGACTATGATAGAAATTGACTTGAGCGGCACACAACGGAGGATTTGGGTAAATGTTTTTACCAAATTTTGAGGATGAAGTTCCTTTTTAGAGTGGTATTATTATAATATCCTCAAATTTTAGCATTAAACCAATAAAAACTTTTAATAAAAACTAATCGTAGTCAATGAAGGTTAGCCACATCCAATAAATTGATTGAAATGCGCGAAACATTAAGATAAGCAAAGATTATCATGAAAATGATTGCAATTGCCATGGTAATCAAAAGAAAAAAGCCACAATAAAAAAACCACTGACTACCATGTTAGTCACAATCGCGACTACGACAATCAATGCATTCTGGGCAAAATTCCATTTTGCTAGATTTAAACAATTTTGAGAGGGGTATTTGATATTTGGATTTCCATCAATCCATGGGCTCTTGAAATGACACTAGGATGGCTTGTAGTTGTCTACACTTAAACATAATTGACTATGAAGAGAAGGAGAAATATGATACCTTTTCATGAAAGAAAAAGAGTTTGAAAGTTGGGCACCGACACACAGTCGTTTTTCATGCAAGCGTAGATGACCAACTTTGGGAAGCATGGATGTTCTTACCAAGCTCTTGGACAACCCAATTATTATGGAGGGCATGATTCATGATCAAAACACCCTTCCCAAGTATGAACTCAGCTTATTGATTCTCCTCTCTGAATTACACACTTATCATGTGAAATAGAGGAAGAAAGAGAAATGACATACGTGTGGATATTAGGATAGAGCTTATCAATAAATGGGGAAGCATTTGTTGGTCATGGAGGGACTTGGAGATCAGCTAACTATCCTATGTGAGTATTCCTAAACACCCTTTTGTCTCTGAATTCACAAATGTTAGTAAAGGGTTAGCCATGAACAACATTTTCATTGCAAAAGCAACAATTTCCAACCATTTTTAGGGCGCTTTGCCAAACTTGAAACCACAATGAACCAATATTGACACCCTCATATATTGTCGCCTTAGGCATGATAACAACACCTCAAGAAAGGCATGAATTCATGACCTATAACCAAAAAATGAACTCAAGAAGTTGGGTGGTTACACATCTAGATATGAGTTTTAGAAGACTTAAGACCATCCCCCAATTTGGACTCATTTTTTACATTGATGATGCATGAATTAGATGAAAACCATTAGAACTTTGTAATGTACCCAATGCCACCTTCAAAATGCTAAAAGAAGGATTGAAAAATGTAACGCCTACGAATTTTTTACGAATTTCAAATAAAATATTTCGTTTCTAGATATAAATTGTGTATACTATAAAGTATGAAATAAACTAAATTAATTAGAAAACCTTGATATCCGAGAATAAATAATAAAACACACACACACACACACACACATACACATATATATATATATATATATATATATATATACACTGATATATGAATTAGATAAATGCAAGTATAAAAATAATTGTTATGGTGGTAAAAATAATAATAATATTATTATTATATAATATGTGTATGGATAATATGTGGGTGCTAAAATAATATCATATTATAAGAGTATATAAATATATACATAATAGAATGTAAGTATAAATGTTTAACATTTTTTTAAAATAAAAATGGTGTATGCTTATATTTATCTAATATAAGTATAACATTACATAAGTATGAATTTATTACATAAATAATTGTATGTATAATAGTATGAAATTATAGAAATGTAAATTGTAACATTTACTTATAACATTGTGTAAGATATATGTATATGTAATTATTTATTAGTCAAATTATTTAATAAATTGTGATTAGCAAATTTATATTATATGACAAGTTTGTATAAAATTTAGCAAGTTTGCTTTTAATTAAAAGCAAAGGGTTATATTTCTTAGTGATTATTAATTATTTATTTTAATCATCCATAAATTTTTTAAAAAAAAAATTCATCTTTCTAAATATCGTTTTAATCACGGATTCATCATCAAAAAAGAAACGAATATATATATATATATATATATATATATATATATATATTAAAAAAATGGGCGCGTATGAGTTCAGCGAAAACATCAGACTCATGCGCACGCTTGCATAGGAGCCGCACAATTTTGATAATCTGGCCAAAATCGTGCGGCTAGGATTGATGGATTTTGAAACAAAAAAAAAATAGAGAAACAGGAAATAATGAAAAATCGAGAAAAATTTGGAAAGAAAATTCAAAAAAAAATTGAAAAAACCCTAAAATTCCATTATTTGAATTTGAGCCGCCAAAATTCAATAAAAATAGAAATTTTCTATTTGAAAAATGCCCAAAGTTGCTAATTTTCACTCCCTTAAACTCTATATAAAGGACCCCTAGTGCTCTTATTCTTTTCATCCCAAATTAAGAGCATACTAGTCCCTCTTGACTCTCTCTGGCCTTCTTCTTGACAATCCTCTCAGTTCTTGAGTAGTCTTAAACTATTTTTGAGAGTTCTCAAGTGTTTAGAAGCTTTGGAATAACGGAACTCTGCCGAATTTAAGAAGTGTGCAAAAGAGATTTATTTCTAAGGTGGAAGTAATTTCTCAAACCCTTATTCTACTTCTTCAGTTTAATACCATGTTCATGCATATTTAATTTCAGTTTGGTGTGCTTATTATGTTTGAATAGTATGTTTTGTTTATTTATGTTTTTAAAAAATATATATTTCAGATTTGCATGTACACCATGAAATCATGTCATGATTAGATTATACATTTTTAGATTCATTTTAAAACATGATGCATTAAGTGTTTGCTTTCATGTTTTGAATGTTTATATGGTGGAATTATTTTTATTTATTTTTCTTGAGCATGATTTATTTATGATCCATGATTATGAGATTTAATAAAAGATGTTGAGATTAAGAACCACGTACTGTCATAGCGAACATGAGAGTCACTGTGGGTGTTCTTTACATGTGATTAGTTCACATGGATGATGTCCCAAAATACTTGGAATATGGGTTAGGCCCTAAGTCCAATGAAATTTGACAAAAAAATGACTTTTCACTCAAAGGAGGAATTTTGATAAAGAACACCAGGGACTTTGAAACGCTTTCAGTCTAATTTACAACTATAAACAAAAATGTTGTTTGAAACACCTAATGATTTACAAGTGTTTGAATTTGAATATGTTATTAATGCTGAATTAGTAATTTAGTTGTTTTGAAAAAAGATCCACTAGGCTATGTGTTCACCCATTTCTTCTATTTTTCATGTAATTGAATTACATGAAGACCATGACTATCAATTAAATTAAAATTTTCTTTATTTAGAAAGTTTCTAATTTTTATGTAAAGGCATGTTGCCCAAGTTTTGAATTTTTCGCTATAATAGTTTTTTTTCAAGATTGAATTATGTAATCAATTTTATTCAATCAATAGAGTTATGAATGTCTTTTATTCCTTCTATTATTGCCTTATTAAATTCTTAAATTTGAGTTATGTACTCTTAAATACAAATAAGGCATGAAATAATTGAAATAGAAAGTCAAGTTATATACTTGTGAAGTAAAATCGGCCCAGTCCGCCTTGTGGTAAAGTCCAAATTGAAAGTCTTAGGGTTTGGGATGTTACAAGTGTGGTATCAGAGCCTAGGCTTAGGTGCCTTGGGCTAAAAATAGAAAGTCAAGCCTAAACATGTGTTGATTAGGCTAGAAATAGAAAGTCAAACATTAGTTGCTTGACAAGAATTAGAAACCCAAATTAGGGCTTAACATTAATTGAATTAAAATTTTAGTGTGTAACACCCACCGAGAATCCTACCGGGACTCATACCCACGTTGTAAGGCCCACGTCATGGCGTGTCACTCACACGGTACTGTTCCCCCCCCCCTGGGATTTTTATTTCGCCTCCGTGGAGTTTTGAACCCATGACGTAGGGGACAAGTACATTGTTTTTGCAACATCTACTACCATTGGCCCAATGGTAGTGGATGTTGTAAGAACAATGTACTTATCCCCTAGGTCATGGGTTCAAAACTCCACGGAGGCGAAATAAAATCCCATTGGGGGGGGGGGAACAGTACCTAGTGAGTCACAGACGCCACGCGGTGCGCCATGCGACCGCCACGCGGCGTAGG
>JAJIYU010017376.1:0-11692 GCA_030144865.1 Tinospora cordifolia | reverse complement strand
ATTAAAAACGCAACTTAAACACAAAATTAATTTCCAATGTAAGTGGACACAGATGTTAATAATATCTAGGCACTTACCAAATTTGTTTAAATGATGAAAATTTATACTTTAAGCAAATTTGACTAATGATTCAAGATGAACAATAACATTAAAGTAGACATGAAAAAACAAAAAATTGAGGAGAAAAGTCGAGAAAAATGTCATTTATTTTTGTAAAACTCTTTATTGTAGAATGATTGCCATGCATTTTGGATTACAATTTACAAGTATTTATAAACGTAGAAAATACAAAGTTTACTATTTGAAAGTTCTAAAGTCACGTAATCAGTTAACAATCAATCAAAAACTTTTATGCGATTAGTAAACATAATAGATAACATTGTGCAACAATAAAAGAAATAGTGCAGTAAGAGAAATGACACTCAAAAGTTGTTCACACAGTTCAGCCAACAAGCTTACATCTACGGGACTTCGCCTAGATAAAGAATGTTACTATGCATAAACCATACAATTATTACAACTAGACTAACACGATGACCACAACACTAATGTCACACTTTGCAATATTTACAGTTGGTTCAACATTCTACAACAATACTCTATGCACACAAAATATAACGAGCTCCTCTCGTCTAGAAGAACATTGTTAAACTCTGCAAATACACAAGTTGTAGAGAGTACAACTCCTACAATGATTGTCACATGTATAAACAATATTTTCTTTGTAGCTCTGAGTGATAATGAAAGCTTTGAACGCATTATAATATATAGACTCTAGTCTATAAGATTCCCATAGGAAATAGAGATTCTGGGCGATATTTGGGTAGACTATGTGATGCACTGTGTCACGATACTATTAGCACAGTCCACAAATAGATAGACAAATTTTCAACGATCTTATTCTTTCCAAAACCAACAAAGGCCAACTACAATCATTCCTTTTTCTGAATTTGAGCCAGTTGAGATTTTCATTGAGTGGAATGAATAACCTGTTAAGTTATAAAAACAAATCACTATGATTTTGGAATTCTTTCCTTGAAGAATACTTGCAAATTTTCAATAAAAATATTCTAGGAAAGAAGTTGATTTTGAGCACATAATATTACAAGATGTTGATTTCAAAAATTGTCAAAGGAAATGTTTTGAAAACATTTTATACAGTTCTTTTTTCTAAGACCAAGCAAAATATCATAATAATACGTAGCGGATACCAGTTTCTAAAACAAACATAGAGATCTAATATTCTGTTTTCCAAAACACACAGTATTAAAGAATATTTTTGTTTCCAAAACTGATTTAGCATTTTAAGAACAGTTTCTATAAGTGAGACAATATCATAGAATTTTGAGCACCAAACATGCCAATTAACATCACACATTTTAAAAACGTGATTCCTAACAATCTCCCCCTTTGGCATTGTTTGGTGCAAAACATGATAGAGTGTGATATCAAGATATTGGTGCACCAAGATCAAACGGAATGTAATTAGGAGCGAAAAATACAAATAATATTTGAGCACAAAAAAAGAGTTATTTATCTTGCTATACACACACACACCGCACTAGTATTCTCCCCCTTTGTGCATTCACACAACACACACAGTCTCCGCACACAACACAACGCACTATTGTTCTCCCCCTTTTGGCACTTAACAATGTTAATTGTAAAAAAAATTAAAACTTTGAATACTCCCCCTAAATGGTAGCATAGATAAACCACATAAAAACAAAGAGAAAGAACTTGAGAAAATGATCTATTTATGTTTTTCTTACTGAGGAACAGGAGAAGAACTTGAGAAAGAAGATTTCAAACGCTACCTCAACAGCCTTTGGTGCCCCTATGTGATCTCTGTTACAATAGTAAGTAGTATAGCAGCAAATTCATAACTAAAATTAGAAAACAGGTGAAGAATCCTATGCAAGAGTGGTAAAACATTGATGCATAAGGACCATAGAAAGATTTGTGCATAATTTACAATGTTCAACATGATAGATGCTAAAAAGGCATAAAAAATGCACACAACAAAAAGAATGGAATGCATGCATGTGTAAATAATGATATGCGAGCAATATATAGACAAACATGGGAAAAAAAGTTAAGAACGTTAACATCGCCTACAAGTCAACCCTACCAATATATTATTCTATATATAATTATTGAACATTACTTTCCTCACATACCTAAAACTCATCTTGTAACGAGACTTTGTCAATTTTTGGCTCCATCAAGGACGTATAGCAAGAAAACCTTATTATTTCTCTGTAGTTCTTTTGGGGAACATTTCTGAGATGTCTACCATTGTTCAATTCACCAATCAATAGGTCTGATGGATAGTTTAGCCGAATTCTGGAAGTGGGTTCTTGAACAGTTTCAAATTTTGCTTCTGCTAGGTTGTTTGTGTTATCATTTGTCTCATTGACTGTTGTAACAATCTGTTTGTTTGATTCTGCATCATTTTCAAGCAGATGATCTTTGGTCTAATCATCATTTTTCGCATTCTTTTCCAACTGATAGCAATTGTCAGAGGTTCTCACTCCCTTTATGATAGAAGTTCCTAAACTGTCCAAGATCTAAAATCCTTCCTTTGTGATGTTCACTTGTAATTCTTCATCACAAAGTCGACTAATACTTATTAGTTTTGCTTTCAATCCTTCCACAATCAGCACATCCTTTAATTTTGGTAATCCAGCAGCATTCGAAGTTCCTCTTCCCATGACTTTTTTCCTTTTCTCCATCACCAAAGGTGACGTAACCATCTTCCCCTGCACAGTAAGATGTTAGCAATCATTTGTTACCTGTCATATATTTTGAACACCCATTGTCAAGGTACCAAGCTTCCTCAGAACAGGCGGACAAATCAGTTTGAGCAACAAATGCTCTATTTATTCTTTTAGGAACCCATCTTTGGATGATACTAGGTTTCTTCCTTTTGTTATCTTGCAATATGTTCCTCTGAAGATTGCGACAATGCTTCCACTTATTGCTCTTTTTGTTACAGTAATAGCAAATGGGAACTCTACTTGTTATTTATGTGTTCTTGTGTTGGTTCTTATGCTCTGTTTTGACAGCAAATCCAACTTTGAATTGATTGTTATGCTTTTGTTTCTACTGTGTATCCAAGACCCCTTCTATCACAAGAGTTTTGCCCCATGTCAAGAATTTCATTCAATTTTTCCTTCCTTATATGATGTACTGCAAAGTTTGTTCTACAATATCTAACTTGTTGGTCAGTTCGTCTATCCTTTTCTCCTTCTCTTTGAATGCGTCTTGCTAGACTTTGACAGTTTCCTTCATCTTGAAAACATTATCTTCCAGTTCTCTGTTCTGTGTCCCAACCTGCAACCATTTTTCATACATTAGTTCATAAGTTTTTTTAAACTCATCCAAGCTTACCACGTCATCATCATTGTCAGAATCAGAGTGAGTTGTAGTTGCAACAAATTTTATGGTTATATTTTTAACAGGAGCAGTGAAAGCAACAAAGTTGCTTGAGATCCCTTCATCTTCATCTTGACTGTCATCAAATTCATCACTCATCGGGATGTTATGTTGTTTCTTCTTCATCATGTTAGCACATTCAGCTTGAAAGTGTCCTAAGCTTCCACACTCATGACACTTGACATTCCTGATTTTGTTATCAGTTTTGGGCATGGTATAAAAATTAGTGGAATTTTGGCGAAATTAGCCGAATTAATTAAGTAATTTGGACAATTGAACCGAAGTTCACCAGTAATTATAAAATTACAAAATTTCATCAAAATCTTTGACATAATTAGATAAGTTCTCATAAAATCGAAGTTTGACGATTTTTGCAAAAAAAAAAAAACATAAAAGTCATAAGAAAGACATTTTTTTTAAATGAAAGAATATATGTGGTGCATAGAAATTCATCTATATAGTCATACAGATTGTTAAAAAAAAAGGTTCACACTATAAATGAAGAAGATTGAAGGCGAAATATGTGCAATTGATGAGTGGTTATTCAAGAGAAAAAAGAATAAGAGGTAGCCTGCAGTAAAAATGACAGAGTAAAAAGAGAAGCGAAAACGAAGTTGAGAGATTTCGAGGAGAGACATTGAAAGAAGAACAAGAAACGAGAGTCGTCTATTGTAATCCATAGAGAAGATTAAACACATTTGTGTTTGTAGCGACTAGCGAGCCAACAATCAATTGATCTAGGGTTTATGTTTGCAAGACCATTAGTGTTTGACAACAAGTTTCTCTTTCCTTTTTTATAACAATTTTAAGTTAACATGGACAATGCGCATTAAACATTGTTAATTTTAAAATACTTGTTAGAAACTATTATATATATACTTTTATATGTAAAATTATTAGTTGCATAGCAAACTAACATTAGTCTAGGTGATTTATTGCATTTTATTGGAAATAAATGGGAAATTAGTTGAAGAATTGCATAATTATTAGCATTAGCATATAGTTTAGGAATCTGCACTGTTTAATTTCTTTATAAGCTTTGTTTTTAAAGTTTTGAAACTCTTTTATGAGGAAATGATGTCTGAGAAAGGAAATTGAGTGTATTGCAGGGTACAGGTTGAAGCATAAAGAAAAAATACATCATATGAAGGCAAAAAGAAGAAGAAATCATGAAAAAGTGTCAAGAGATCGCGGTCAAATAACTGAAGATCGCGGTAGCCAAAGAAGGAAACCACGTGGAAAAAGCTCACTGGTTACCGCAGTCGGTGATCCAGTGGTCGCGGTAACTAGAACGTGGTTTGTGAGCAAAAGGACAGACCGCGGTGGACAGAATGAGAAGATTCCAGTTTTTACTGAAGGATATCACTTACTGCGGTCACTCGAGTGATTATCGAGATTTTCATATTTTTTAGGATTTTTTTTAGTGTGGGACTATAAATAGGAGAGGTTATTAAAGCCCAAAATACCGAATTCGAAAATGAATCACTTGTGACGGCTGTGAAGAGTGTAAACCTGTATTCCAATTAAGAATTGAAGATTATTTTCACATCTTGAGTATGATTTACTTCTTTGATTATATTTTAATGTTTTCTATTAAATTCATGTTAAGCTAATCAGTTTTTTTTTGTCTGGGATGTGATGTTCAATGCATGATTTGTAATATCTAGTTGCAATTATTGAATTAAAGACACTATTTCATATTGTGCTAGCTTAATGCTTCGTGTTTACTGGCCATAGACATAATGAACTCAATACCTTAGATTAACTCGAGAGAGAGGTCTAAAGTGTGGTCATCGCAATGTGGACCTAGATTAGTTGATTGATCGAGAGGTTATTAACTGATTTAAGGAGTTGCACATGGATTTTTGCATTGTAACACCTTGCCTCCCGAGCCCCATCTTCTACGTCATCTGACGTTCTAATTTTCTTTGATCAATAATCTTGGGCCGCCTGGGAGATGGGCTCATGCTTCATTTTCTTCTTCTTAAATCCAAATCCATTAGGGTTCTTGTGTACATTAGTCTATGCACAAAATGACATCATAGTAAATAAAATTCTTCATTTATTCATTCAAAAATTATGAGTACAATGATCTATTACAGCGAAAAATACATTCAAAACTGAAATACATGATTTAGCTTTGGCCTATGTGCCCTACATTGAAATAAATAAAAATTTTCAATAGATAAACCTCATCGTAAGCTGATTAATTCCCTGAGATGTGAAAAATAGGGGGTGAGCTAAAAAGCCCAATGAATCATTCCACCTATTTAATTCATTATTTCAACCAAACAATGCAAGCATATCAAACACTTTCAGAGATTAAATTGATTCAAACAATATATTATTTCAGTCATAATTTAGACTGAACGGGGATAACCTCTGTGCTCTAGATCTAGGGAGAGAGATCAATTCTGAAACTCAACCCATCTCTAGTGGGATCTTTGTTGAAATCCGTTCCATTCTAGTGTCAGTCTTGACAGCCAGTTCCAATTCTACATGAAATAGAAAGTCCCCCGTACCAGTGTGTGGTTGAAATCTTATTTAATCTTATTTTTGTGTGCAAGAGCATATTAAATAAATATTCCAACAGTATCTAAATACTCCAACCATATAACATTCACATTTACAAACATTGACTTCCGATTTCTGATGTAGAAGATCGTATATGACGCAACTACAAAGCATATTCTCTTGGTTATAAACAATATATTAATGCATGATAAATAATAGCTCAAACAGTATAACATTCACATTGACTTTCAATTTCTGATGTAGTTGATCGTACAAGACGCAACTACAGAGCATACTCTCTTGGTCATGAGCATTATAATAATTGAATAACATAAATACAAAGAACAAGAATAAAATCAAACTAATAAAACAAGCAAACATTATCTAAATCAAAATAATAAATTAAAAGAAGGGAAAAAAACTCACATCGAAATCGCTTCCTAAATTCTTTGTAGTATTTCATTGCTACTACTTCGCGAACTATTTAGAATAGCTCAAGCAAAGAAGAATTAGGACTAAGGTTGCCAAGAAGGAGGCAAAGAAGGAGCAAGAGGAATTTCAACTCTTGTCTTTGGGATGAATGAAATGGGTAGAGTAGGAGGGTTTATATAAAGTCCTCTTTCAACTAGTCTTTCTATTTTTCCAATGTGGGACTATCATTTCCTATATATGTATACCTTAACATCATACTAAATAAGATATTACATTCATGAATGCATTTCCTTTGCACATATACTTTTCTATATATATTACTATCACACTAAACAAAATATTATTTTCATGAATGCATCTAATTAATACTTTATACACATACTTTTCTATGTTAATATCATACTTTATTATTTAAAATATTACTTTCCTATTTAGATAGAGAAGAGTATATTTACCCAACATTTCTATATGTCTCATATAAATTAATGTATATCTCTATATGCTTTTATGCCAATTAATTAATTGCATGTCAATGACAATTTTATATATACGTATATGCACCAATAAAGTTTATTTTAAACTTAAATTTCAGATATTACGACAATTGAAATTTCAGGTATTACATGCATACACAACTTAGGTTGTTGAGTAAGCACCTCGAAAGAGGGCTTTATAAAACAAATCTAGTTAATATTGAAGCACCTCGGGAGATTGTTTCAATTACAGATGCGAAGACTCATATTGTAGACAATTCATAACCAAAACTAAGAATCACATGTTATGCAGCGGCATTCATTATCCTAGACACCCATTACACATAGAATTCTAAGAACAGAATTATTACTTCAATTAGAAGATATTTTAGTTAAGAGTTTAATATAATCACATTAATTAGAGTCTTGATAAAATGCAAGTCAGTAGTAAATTGGGATTTGAGATCACTAATCAAACCATTTTTCCCTGAGGACGATACCCAGTCTCATCGGTTAATACTCAAGCAAACTTGTACACTTGCAGGTTGTGCAAGAGAAATGTATTTACATATATTTATTTTCATCATTTTTAATAGAAATTATACATATTTTAACATTTACATGGTATTTTTTTTCTAATTTTTTTAAGTTGACAAATTTTTACAAAAATTCTTTTGAATTTTTCGAAATCTTCGAATTAATTCTAATTTTCAAAGGGCGAAGCTTGTGGCGAAGTTGAATTTTCATTCTTTGGTTTTGGGAGACTCCTTCATGGATCTTTTGGCGTCAAATTTGTTCTAAGGTATAAAGTTTTGTTTTCCATATGTTTTTAGGAATATGGAAAAGTTCTTTGTGATTATTGCAATCTTGTCTTCTTTTTCCATCGTGCTCGTTTCTACTTGAAGAGCAATGTCTTTGTCTAATTTCTAATTTGAAAAACTCATTTCATATGTCTATAATGATCCCATGAGTTCATCAAACCTCATTTTAGTCAGATCCTTGGCTTCTTCAATAGTTGCAACTTTTGTTGCAAATCTCAAGGGTTAGGATCTCAACGCCTCTCTTACAAGTTTTTTGTCTGAATATTTCTTTAATAGTTGGAAAGCTTGATTCGTAATGTCACACAATTTACTGTTGAAGCTTGATATGTTTTCATGATCTTCTATCTTCAAAAGCTTGAACTGAGATGTCAGCAGTTGGAGTTTAGATATACGCACAACATTGGTTCCTTCATGTACTATTTGTAAAGTATCCTTGGCATCTTTAGCAAATTCACACGTAGATATCAACTTAAACTGTTCTATATCGTCTGCATTGAAAATGGTGCTGAAAGCCTTTAAGTTTGCAAGGAATAGTCTTCTTTCTTCTTTGAACCATTTAGTTTTTGATTTAGCACCAGAGTTATTTTCTGATATTGGCGTTGTCTAGCCATCTTCAACAACTCTCCAAGAAAATTCATCTAAAGATTGAAAGGTACACATCTTGGTCTTCCAATAGGTATAGTTTCCTTCCTCAAGAAGTGAGGGTTTAGTAATAGAGCCACCTTCCTTGGGATGATGTCTGACGGTGGTAGAGTGACTCATTTCTGTAGCGAATCTAACTTGCCAAGTTAAAGGCTTCAAGATGAAAGGTAACCCGCTCTAATACCAATTGAAAGTTCTAGAGTTACGTAATCAATAAGTAATCAATCAAAAACTTTCGAGCAATTAGTAAATAGACTAGATAACATTGTGCAACAATAAAAGAAGTAATGTAGTAAGGGAAATGGCACACAAAAGTTGTTCACACAGTTCAGCCAACAAGCCTATATCTATGGGGCCTCGTCCAGATAAAGAATGTTACTATGAATAAACCATACAACTATTACAACTAGACTAACACTATGACCACAACGCTAATGCCACACTTTGCAATACTTACGGTTGGTTCAACATTCTACAAAAATACTCTATGCCCACGAAACACAATGAGCTCTTCTCGTCTAGAAGAACGCTATCAAACTCTACGAACACATAAACATCAGAGAGTACAACTCCTTCGTGATCACTCAATAAAACAAGAATAAAAAATTCAGCTCTCAACACTAAATACAATGATTTCCACATGTATAAACAATGTTTTCTTTATAGCTCCGATTGATAATGAAAGCTTTGAACGCATCAGAATATATAGACTCTAGTCTATAAGCTTTCCATAACAAATAAAGATTCTGGATGATTTTTGAGCTGAATGTTCGATGCACTGTGTTACGATACTATTAGCATAGTCCGCAAAGAGACAGACATATTTTCAGCGATCTCATTCTTTCCAGAACCAGCGAAGGCCAACTGTAATCATTTCTTTTTTTGAATTCAAGTTAGCTAAAATTTTCATTGAATGGAATGAATAACTTATTAAGTTCTAAAAACGAATCACCATGATTTTCAAATTCTTTCCTTGAAGAACACTTGCAAATTTTTAACAAAAATATTATGGAAAGAAGATGATTTTAAGCACATAATATTGAAAGATATTGATTTTAGAAATTGTCAAAGAAAATATTTTGAAAATATTCTATATAGTTCAAACAACCTTTTAAAAACAATCTTTTTTTTCTGAGATCAAGCAAAATGTCATAATAATATGCAGCGGATACCAGTTTCTAAAATAGACATAGAGATCTAATATTCTGTTTTCTAAAACATATGGTATTAAAGAATATTTTTGTTTCCAAAATTGATTTAGCATTTCAAGAACAATTTCTATATGTGAGACAATATCATAGAATTTTGAGCACCAAACATGTCAATTAACATCACACATTTTAAAAATGTGATTCCTAAAACTATTATTCCAATATATAATTAAGGCAATATTTTATTTTTGTCACGAATCTTGCAGATCCTCTAGATAACCACAATCTTGCATGCTTGGATTTTCTTGACTAGAATATGGCCGCTATTGGTCTATCATCAACTCGACTTGATATATTGGGTGTAAAAGATACAATCTCTTCGACAAGCTCCTTCTTCATCAAGTTAAATAGGATTGCAATACCCCAAAATTTTAATTGATAATTAGATCGAATAAACATGAAAAAATAAAATAATTAATTAAAATGAACCATGAAAATAACGATGAAAAAGATGTAAATTAAATGTATAAAGAGATTATTAAACTCGAAATGATACGCAAAAATATGCTCAAAGTTCTGTTCTGGTTATTGCAGTACTGCCAGTCACTACTGCAGTAGGATGTGAAATGTATAATGGAACCAATAAATACATTGTGTTTTGGCTATCGCGCTGCGACATTCCACTACCGTAGTAATATGTAAAACATGTGCTAAAACGATTATGTAAAGTTTTCAAATGTGTGAGCTTATTCAAAATTGTCACACGCTAAAACCTAGCACCTAAGAAACGAGCAAAATAGAAAGAAGTAGGTTTAAGAAAGAACTTAATCAAGGAAACAACAAAAGGGATTGTTATACCTATCCAAACTAGGCATAATTCTATAAAAACCCATAAGGGGTACCCTCTATTCTCACTCTCATGCAAGTACGAGATTTATTTCCTCTTCTTTCTTCTCGTCGCCATTTTCTCATTCTTCTCTCGTTCCCTAACCGTCCCACACACCAACCATAGCAGCAAGTGAAGAACAAACCCAGAAAATTGTATAACAGTGGGATTCAGATCATAGGACCTTCTTCAAAATGTTCAACAAGGTAAAGCCAACCCCTAGTTGATCGATCACATTCTAGTTTTCATCTTTTTGAGATTGGAATCCCTTTATAACAACTTTTAAAGTTTTAGTTTACTTCCCTCATAAAAAATAAAACCCTAGAAGAATTCAAGAAGTTCTTTTTGGAGCATTTGAGGGATTCAACTAATTAAAGAAGATATAGAGATTCTATCTAGTCTCAATGCATGGTTCGTAGTTAGAGTTTAAGGTATTAGGATGCCACGAATATAAGAGAACAAGAGATGGGAGAAACATGTACGAAAAGTCATTTTTCATGATGATTACCGCGATATTGATCTTCGTTACCACGATACTACACTCATTTCCTCTTCTATTTTCTACACTCTCATTTTGGTTATCGTGGTGCCCTACCATGGTACTGAATTGTATTTTCTTTATTGCGTTCCAGTTATCGCGATACTAAAGTTTTCCCCTTTGTTCCATGATTGTTCAATTTGGTTACTATAGTACTCTACCGTGATACTGTGAGTATTCTTCTTCGATCCACACTGGTCACCATGGTACTCTACCATGGTACTGCAACTTAGCTTTATGATTCATTCTGGTTATCGTGGTAATGCGTCTGTGTTCCTCTTCTTGTTTCTCACTCACGCGTTCTAGTTACTATGGTACTCCTTCTTTCTACCACGATACACAAAAGCAGGCCTTGCACATTATATGTCATATAGGATAGAGAATCATTAGAATATAATTTACAAGTATTAGAAACACATTAACCACTAAACAGAATCAATTGATTTTTAATCTTTAAGGTTAAAGTGTAATACCTGGCAAATTCTCGAATTTTTAAAAATAAGAATATATAAGATCATAAATGAGTGCATTGAAGTGCTAAGCAAATTAAATATCTTAGGGGTAAAATGATAATTTGGCTACCTAAGGGTTAAATGGTAATTCTGCCACTTAGGAATAAAATGATCAATTCACATAAAAAATGAATTGTAGAGTAACATTGTGTGAAACAATAAATAATTTTAAATACAAAAAGTTATTTAGACGAATCACGGAAAAAATGATAATTTTTCCATTGAAGGGCAAAATAATCATTTCACCTAAGATTAGACATCTGTGTCATTATAAAAGTAATGTGA
>JAJIYU010017375.1:0-11708 GCA_030144865.1 Tinospora cordifolia | reverse complement strand
AAGGCCAAACATGTACGCTCAAGCCATCCCCACTAACTGGAACCGAGCTGCTGCTTGTAATTCGCTTTCTAATTGTAACCAAGCGTTCAATGTCTAATGTTGTTTAATCGTTGCTTTAGGAAATCCTCCTGTTGTATAATTTCACATAACAGTAATAAAACGATTAAGTATATATATATATATATATATATATGTTGGATCGCTATTTCTGGAATTTTTATTTTTGCTGTTTTTTGGAAAGAAAATACAATTTCATTAAAACAGCATATGCATATAATCAAAGTGATACAGCCCCTCACCTTTGAAGCACTGGTACTATAATAAAAAATAGAACTAAAAACCAAGAAAGAGCATCAAACCATGGTTCATAAGTCATTATAGCATAATCTCAAACAAGGAGCATGCCATAATAACGACAAACTCTAACGAGAAGATGAGCTCCCCGCAACAAAGTACGAACTAGATAATTACCCAAAAAAAAGGGTCTTGCTCATCTCTGCGAGAGCGAGTACCAAACTGCATGTGAAGAGAAAAGGAAACAAGGAAACTACGCGGTTATTATAGGGAAGCGAAATGCTTCCTCACTATGTTTTCTTTTCTTTCTTTTTATTTATTTTTTTGTGCTGCATTTTGGTCAAATTTTATCTCAACATATGTTAAATATAAATTCAAAAAAAAAAGATATATTATATAAAGTAAGTCAGAAAATGTTAAACATGCACAACAAAGCTTTTTTTAACAAGTGAATGGCTACTTATCTATTATTATTTCACAATAAAAATAACAGCAATTAATGCTGTGTAAATTTTATTTTAAATTTTAAATATCACAATATATATTGACAATCATTAAATGAATAAATACATATTTTTTTTATTATATATACTTTTTATCTAATGGTGTAAATAAATATTATACTAAATATTATGCCATTTAATATTCAAAATAAAGTTTATATAACATTGTCTTAAAAATAATTAACATATATAAAGGCAAAATTATAATTGAAGAAGGTTCATATGCTACACCGTAGGGAGAATGACGAACCAACTGACACAGTGTCTTGATAAACCCATTTGCAACTCGAGCTCCCCAGAACACTGTCAAGCTTCTTTTACTACACCGTACACACCACCATCAGAATAATCAGAAGAGAGCGCGAAAGTAACTAAAACAAATAATTACAACAGAAATTTAATCCAAACAAAAGTTGATTACATATACAGTCCCCTAATGTAGCCATAGCGAAAGTACTAAGTCAAAATTTTACAATGGTTTCCTTACTCCCAATATGTCATACTAAATTGCCTAGAGAACCTACCAAAATAAACTGAGAATGCCACACTACCCTATGACCACCATTTTTCCTTTGCACGCAGTACAAGAACCTGAAATGTTAGAGTAGTGAGCCAAATTTATTTACAACGGCTCAGTAAGTAATGTAGTATAATCTATAACTTAAAACATGAATTCTATATAACAATGTTATATATGCATGAATAATAATATTATGCGAATGAATGCAATAGTAAATTTACAATGCAGTTATGCACCCTTCATTTTAAAAACAGTTTTAATGTTAAAAACACATGTCAAAGCTCTCACTTGCCTCAAAGGCAATAAGAAATCCACTTGAGCAGGCTGTCAGACAGTTAGACACATTCTCATATAACATCTTAAGGATCCACCAGCACATTTTTCATGTATGGCAGCCTCAAATCCTCAGTAGGCCAATTGAAGGACCCACACAGAACGTACATCTAGGTATGGCGACATCCTTTTCTCACTACTCAACTATATCCAATACCCTAACCCGTGTCTTAAACCTCGAGATTGGTACACATTTTCATTTAAAAGCCTATTTAAAGATTTTAAATGCATTTTAATATGTAATAACATTCTATTTATGAATAGAATAACAAGTTGTAAGTGGTAAATTAGAAAACACAACTCACAAGGATGCTCAACTCCCGGTGCTCCTCTCGTGACCAATCGCATCCCACTAACATTTGGTCCTGCGTAATCAATGTAGTTTTCTTAAGAACTACTTGAAACTTGGCTCAAATATAACTTTACAGTCCTTGGTCAATCGAAGGTTGGTGTCAGTTGTGATCTATTTATTAATTTAGTCAGATTTGGTCAATATTGTCAACACTAATTAAACCTAGCACTCATTAACTTGGATGATCGATAGGTTCAAATGGTGCAATTAAGGCCCTAATACTAACCCTAAATACCAAAAACTTACATCATTGACACGTGTCTCACTTTTGATATACAAAAACCAATATTTTCATAATTTTGGGGTTCAATATAGTAAACAAAAAAAAATTAATTATTCTTTATGTTACGCATTTTTTCCCTAGGTGAAGTATTTCATAATGTTATACAACATTATATAAATAACATTATCTATTATTTAACATTATATAACCTTATATACATTTTTTTATTTATTAACCCTCAAATTGCATAAATGTAAATTTAATATATCAGTTGATCTCTAACAATCCTAATTTTAGTGTCATTGAGTCCATAATCTCATTCTAAACATTTAGTACGCGTCAATTAAAACTTCATTGTCAATATGTATATCCTCTATGTGTCGGCTTCCAATTATCATATGAATTCTTAAGGCCTACATGAGTACAAATAAATTATATATATATATATATATATATATGTTCTTCTCATTGATATGAACACAATGATATATATATATATGTGTGTGTGTGTGTGTGTGTATTATGCAGTTTTACTCCTAGGCTATGTTTGGTTGCACAGAAAATAAAGATTTTCTAGGAAAAATTTTTATTTTCTTGAGAAAATCATATTTTCTACTGTTTGGATGGACAAAGGTGTGAGAGAAAAATTTTAAAAAATTTTCTCACCTCGACCATTTTCTCACAATAATTTTTTCAAATAAAAGTCCGAAAAGTAAAATTTTTCATGAGAAAATCCGTGTGTGTAGAAGATGTAGTTGTTGCTGGTGAGTTCATCATGTATGAAGAAAGAGAGATGGGAGGAGAGATTGTTTTGGAGTCTGTGAACTTTCTAAACAGGTATTTTATATAGAAAACTTTGGTTTTCTAACAGAAGTTTCAAATAATATAAACTATACAAAATTTTGTCATCATGTGAAAATTTGTAGTGAATCTGAATTTCTTTGTCATCACCTAAAAATCTGTTGTAAATCTAAAAATATGCAGTGAATATGAATTTCTCTATCATCACCTAAAAATTTGGAGTGAATTTGAATTTATCTTTAATGTCAAAAAAATCAGTCTTAAAATCTGCAGTAGTGCATATCTGAAATTTCTTTTCTCATTAACGAAACTTCTTGCTATTTAAACAGATTATAATATAAAATTAGACTAGCTACCTTTTAACTTTCTTGTTAAAGAAACATGAAGACGTTAGATTTGTAAAATTTTTTGCAGCTAAACAATTAAAGTTGTAAGTGTTATTCTTTAACTCTTTCTCATAATTTTTTAATTTCTTTATTTAATATGTATATGATATATTTTTTCCACTACAAGAAATTGATGATAGAATAACGTCAATTCCACAACGTGCATCAACGACCATTGTAATAGAAGGCGTACAACAACGTTTATAGAATGTCTGTTATAAAATCGCTTATGTAAAATGTGTACAGCAACGTTCACCATAGGAACGTTGTTGAAAAGGCCATTACAACGAGCATACGAACGTTATTGTGACAACCTATATTTTTGACATAGGATGGACGGATCCGACATATATATGTTTTATGTATTTTCTGAAATTTTAATGAGAAAATACAAAATTTTCTCCAATCTTTCCTAATTTTGAGTTAATTATTTAAGAAAAATGAGAAAATACAATTTTAAGGAGAAAACACACGAAAAAAAATTAGAAAAATGTGTTTTCTTGAGGAAAATAACCTTTAGGATTAATTTATGAATTTTTGGAACAATCTTGGAATTTTTAGAATGATAAATGAAATTTTTGGGAAAAAATATGAATTTTGAAAAAATTATACAATTTTTGGAGAAAATAATTAATTTAATGATGAAATGATATATAATATTGGCATTTGGATGGAAAATGATGAATTAGACAATTTTATAATTTTAGAAAAAAATACAAAATTTTGATATAAAATACATATATATATATACGTGTATATGTATATAAAGAAAAGAAAAGGAAAAACAAAGAGTCTAGACCTGGCGCACGAGCTGTTGGCCCGCGGGCCCAACATGGGCCGGCCCATGCACATGATAGGGTCCAACACCCCCCCCCCCTGTTTTGTCTTTTGTGGGAAAAAATTCGAATTTTTGATGGATTTTAGTGATTTTTTGGTTAATTTTTGTACAATTTCCAGCAGATTTTTCAGTAAAAACTATGGGAGCTCATGGTTTATAATCCATGGTTTTGCCATCACTTCATAGCCTCCATTTTGGCCAATGAAGGCTGCCAACTGGGCATCCAGCATGTGAGGTTGAGTGCCACCTAAAAGCCACATGTCACCCACATCTTTGCCAAGCAAGCACCCCCATGCAACAAAAGGGCTTCCTTGAGCTCAAAGTCCAGAAACTCCAGATTTCTGTAGCATACTTTCCTAACTTAAAACTTCCTTAATTCTCAACAAAATCCAGCAAACTATAGCTTGATTTGAAGCTTGTACCACCACCTACAAAGTTCCATAAGTGGTTTGCCCAGTCTTGGAGCGGTCTGAAGCAGAAATCATCAAGAAGAGGGCTGTCCACACTGTTTAAACCTAAAAAAAAAAATCAGAAAGTGTGTGCTAGAATCACCTTTGAAGCTTTGGACCTTGGCCATTTCAAGTTCTTTTTTGGAGGTAAAGCTGTTCAGTCTCCTCATTTTCGTATGTACTTTGATCCCAAGATTTAGAGAGTGAAAATAGGGCCTTGTACATGATTTTAGGACCCTTGAAGTTGATTACTTACTCATTGTCACAACTGTTTAACAGAGATAGTTGGAGCAACCTTGGGAAAGCTCACTCTTGAACCACTCTAGGCACGTCCCTGAGGTAAAAATCTATCATTCTACTCATTATCATGAGTATTCAAGTGTCCAAGTAGTGGAAACCAGAAATTGTAACGTTTAATGTGTTTTATAAGTCACTGTTGCTAACTGTTAGACATGCTGTTGCAACAGTGCTGATAGAAACAGTTTGAGACCATAATAAGAGCTATATTCGGGACACCTGAAGGCACCCTTTCGGGCTGGAACCAGAGGAATTGGAGACCTCATAGTAGAGGTTCCAAAAAGGTATAAAGACTTGACCTTGAACTCTTGTGGATGTGTCTTATTATAGATGCAAATATGCCATAATTGTAGGATGCTAGAATAGATTTCTTGTGTTCTTTAGAATATAGCAGAATATTGATGGAATGATGGACATGTTTTTGATGTTGCATGTTACTGATTAGAAGTGATTGTGATTAATGGATGTGTTATGACCTGTAAACTGCAACTAGACACAAGAAACAATCCATAGAATGGTGATTTAATGAGGGAAAAGAACACTAGAAAGATAGTAGAATCTATGAACCCAGAAATTTCTTGCAATCTGGCTGAAATTTTTGAGATAACATTTACTGGCCAAACCTAAGTAGATTGAGCTGAAATTTGGTAGAAAGATCCTTAGATATGTCTATAAGTTTCCTACCAAATTTCAGGACATTCTGATGTGTATAGATAGGTCAATTAAGGCAAACAGTCACTGCCTGTCACAGGGAATACGGGATCTATGCAGTTTCTGTTGTCATGCTTAGAAACCCTACTAAATAAGGTCCAAAAATTGTGATTTAAAATTCTGAAAAACTTTATAAAGTTTAGAACACTTCTGCAAATTTTGGCGCAAATCCGATGAACAGATTGCCTGCAGAAAAATCGGGAAAATGGTTGCGCAGATAGGGCAAAGGCTAAAGTTGTACCTAAGTGATAAAAATTGGGAATATTGACCCGTTTGGCTCAATTGACTCCATGAAGACCAGAATTGAGCCTGTGTGACTCTATTGACTAGCTAGGTTAGCAAATGATAAGTTGACTAGGATTGAGCAAAATTGACCAAGGTCAATCAAATGGACTTAGCAACCAAGGCGAGGTGAACAAACAAATGTGGACTATTCTTGACTAGGTCAAGTTATTGATTAACCAAGAATGTAGAATTAAAGTGAGCCAAGTCAAATGTTAATGTTAAGAAGTGACGTCAATTTCACAAGACCAAGTACTAGCGGGACGCGATCGGTCGCAAGAGGAGCACCGAGAATGGAGCATCCTTGTGAGTAGTGTTTTCTAATTCATTTCTTAGAGCTCGTTATTCTCTGCATTATGAAAATGAGATTACATATTGTGATGAATCTGCATCCTTTTAAATGAGTTTTAAATGAAAAGTACACCGAGTCTCGAGGTCCAAGAGTAGGGTTAGGATGAGTTGTGTCGGTCTCTCATACAACCCTGAGAGGTAACCACCTAGCACAGAGTGTCCACCCAGGGGGTTCTGTGGGCCTATTATGATGGCAACGACAATAAGACCTAATCAGGCCGTCATTATAAGGCGACAACAATAAGTCCTGGTTGGTTGTTACGATGACGGCAACGAT
Organism: Tinospora cordifolia; assembly: GCA_030144865.1. Taxonomy (NCBI): domain Eukaryota; kingdom Viridiplantae; phylum Streptophyta; class Magnoliopsida; order Ranunculales; family Menispermaceae; genus Tinospora; species Tinospora cordifolia. The sequence goes on along the minus strand of JAJIYU010017375.1, from coordinate 5,091 downwards.
AATAATACCTGATCGAAGTCGACACGATGCGCCTAACTGTCTGCAACCCGCTCAAGTGATTTTTAATCGCCTTGGAGAGCTTGCGAGCCTCGACAAATGTTTTCATTATTTAACTGTTTTCGAATGAAGGTGCACGACTACATTATGAATTTAAATTGTGTTTACTGTTGCATTCACTTGCATAATGCTATTACTCATGCATCCATGACACATGTTTTAATTGTGGAATACTTGTTTTAAGTTTGAATTAGACTGCATTACTCACTGAGCCACCGTGGACAATTAGGCTCACTACTATAACTTTTCAGGTTCTTCAATAGTGGATAAGGGCAAAGGAGTGGTCATCGCATAGAGTTGCATTCCGTTACTCTTTTTGCTAGGACTTCTTTGTATTTCCCTTTCTGTTATTGTATTTTGAGGGTTAGGACCTATGTATAGGGGTGAGAAAAGCCTGCATATAATGGATAGTCACTCTCGTTGCTACACATGTTATAATGATCCGTTTTAGATAAATATCAAGTTCTTATTGGTGTTCGTGTGTTAAATTTCTTCTACATTCCTTATGATTACTCTAGAAATATGTGATGTGGTGTTCTATGTTGAGGCTTCACAGTGTCTTGGCAAGCTCGGCTTGCGGGCGAGTTTGTTGGGATACTGTGCCAATTGGTTCGTCCTTCATCCTAGGGAAGGGGTCCCGACAGTTATTCTATGTTATTACAACAATCGTAGTTTCTTGTTGTCGAATGACACGCTCTACAACGTTCGTTAGTCGATTGTTGTTAAAAGAATATAAGTTATTACAGCATACATTTGTGAAAGTTGTCTATAGCCGTTTATAACAACGTTTATTTGAGCATTGTAAACGTATTACGTTATATATATATACACATACATACGTTACTCATATGTTATACCTATATAACACTACTAATGCGTGAATAATGATATAACCCATGAATGGTGGTATAATGTAGGCATAACGATCGAATAATGTGCATATAAAAATATATGGATAACGATAGAACAATAGGTGAATAATGGTATAAGCCGTGAATAGTGGTATAATATAGATATAATGCTAGAATAATACACGTATAAAAATATAGGGATATTGATCGAATATTGAGTGAATAATATATATGGTATATATATAACACGTGAAATGTTGTATGTAGGAATAAACATTGAATAATACACGTATAAAAATATAAGGATATCACAAATATTGCGTGAATAATATATATGGTATATATAACAGTAACATGTTGTATAATGTAAGAATAAATATTGTATAATACACGTATAAAATCTAGCGATTACAATCAAATAATTAATTCATAAATAGTGATATAATGTAGGTATAACGCTAGAATAATGCACATATAAAAATGTAGGGATATCGATCAAATATTACGTGAATAATATATATGGTATATATAACACGTGAAATATGGTATAACGTTGAAATAAATATTGAATAATACACGTATAAAAATCTAGCGATATTAATCAAATAATTAATTTGTGAATGATGATATATATATATATATATATATATATATATATATATATATATATAACCAGTAAAATGTTGTATAATGTAGGAATAAATATCGAATAATGCGTGTATAAAAATCTAGCCATAACGTTTGAATAATGCATGAATAATGATATAAATAACTAGTGAAATATTGTATAATGCAGGGATAAAGATCGAATAATGCCCGTATAAAAATCTAGCGATAACGATCGAATAATGCCTAAATAATGGTATATATAACCCGTGACATGTGGTATAATACAGGGATAAAAATCAAATAATGTGTGTATAAGCATATAGCAATAACCATCAAATAATGTGTGTATGATGATATATATATATAACTTGTAAAATGCAGTATAATATAGGGATAAAGATCAAATAATGTGTGTATAAAAATCTAGCGATAACAATCGAATAATGCATGAATAATGGTATGAATAAGCCATGAAATGTGGTATAATGTAGGGATAAAGATCGAATAAAATCAATATAATAAACCGTGAATAATAACTCATGAAATGTGGTGTAATGCGTGAATAATGGTTTGAATAACCTGCGAATTGATCACTAATATCATTTTCGAATAAAATCAGTATAATAAAGTTCACATATGAATAACATTATTCATAGATGAGTCAAAAATAAAACAATCTGCCCCAGAAGACAAAATAAAATGACAAAATTCAAATGAAAAATAATTGAGATTATTATAAATGAACCATAATCGTGTTCAAATTGTACATATTTGAAATATCAAAAGTGGTATTACGCATTGTCCTTGAAAAACTGTGATGCAAGATATGACAACCTAGCTTCTTCCATTCTTCACTTCTTTAAGACCCACTATAATTGGATCCTACTGTTAACATTGAATCGACTTGATCTTTCATCGTCACTCTTGAAGCCTTCATTCTGCTTTATTCTACCATGCCAGTACAGATTAAGAGCCACCCTTTTTCTGTAGCTCAGCACATCAAAATCATGTGAAATTTTCTTTCCGGTGGCAAAACATTCGGCAAAATAAAATATGAACATTCGACAATCACACTCAACCTGTTGCATGCGTTCAAGTTAGTGAGGCACCCAACCTTGGTTGAGCAGCTATCTTCAGGTTTAATAATATATTGATATCCTGCAGGTGTATAATACCAGAATCACATGTTAAAAAGTGTATAATAACAAAATAAAAAGGTGTATAATATCAGAATAATCATTCCAATGAATATAACATCATTATACATCTTTATATCATAATAAACATTATAATAGTATAACATCTTTATACTCTATTATCGTAGTTCAAAGAAAGTTGAACAGACCACACAACCATTCACTATCACATTCAGACGAATACGAATACAAGATTTAGAAGAGTGACATTTACCTGGTTCTCAGCATTTACGTTCGTCCTATTGGTAGAGGATGAACACTCATTCTTCATTGTAATAGTGGAAATCGCAAGTAAATGAATAATTGAATCAAAGAAGACAGAGAGATTAAGGCACAAAATGGAAACAACATGAATCGAAAGCTGAATCGCAAGGATGTGATTTGCGCGCATATATATATATATATATAAAATATGTATGGTAATTCTGAATGAATAATACAGTTATAACATAAGAATAATACATGTATAATATTTGAATAACAGAAAAATATGCGTGAATAAGGGTAAAATGTGAGGATAATATCTGAATAATTCAAGTATAAAAATTATTCGGTCATTTGGCAAAAAATTTGGTATGAATAATGCGAGGATAAACGAATAATGTGTGCACATATATATATATATATAATATGTACTTTAATTTTGATTGAATAATGCGGGTATAACAAAAGAATAATTCATGTATAATGTGCATGAATAGAGGTATAGTGTGAGAATAATTTCATAATGATGCGGGGATAAATAAATAATGCATATATATATATATATATGTGTGTGTGTGTGTGTATGTGTGTACTTTATTTATGACTGAATAATGCAAATATAACAAACGAATAATTCATGTATAATGTGTGTGAATAGCAGTATGATGTGAGAATAATTTCATAATAATGCAGGGATAAAAATTGTTCGGTTGCTTGATGCGAAAGTTCGGGAATGACATGTGAATAATGTGAGAATAATTTCATACAATTATTTATATAATTGATTACATATATAAATAATGTGACATACAAATATATATATATATATACACCATGTTATTTGTATGTCATGTATATATATATATATACCATCTTATTTGTATATCATGCATCAATATATATATATATATATATATATATATATATATATATACCATGTTATTTGTGACACCCCCGAACCCCCGGACCGGAACCCAAGTCCTCATGCATGCGTCATGTGGGCCAGCGCATCTACGAGCGCTCCCTTCAGCTCTCTGCTGTGTACGCAGGACTTTTCATCTCTCTGTGGGTCTGATCCATCGGGAACCCGAGGTTGTCAGCCTCTTTCTACACACTAAACCCAAGTCTCAATTTTCAGCAAATGAGAAAAAAACTATATCATTCCTGATAAACATGCTACTATGTTTATCGATGAATATCATAATTCAGTAAATAGTTTCAAATATTTCACCGGATTTTTCACAGTAAATATCAGCAATGGAAAGCAAATCTCTGCAGCGGAAACCATCAAAACATCAACCCATCTATCAAGGCTCAAGTAAAACTATCATATACATGATACTAGTCACTGAAAGTGACATCGCAAGAACATCCTAAAACTATGATAAAAAATAGGCTCACCGAGCCCAAAGTCTCAATAACATTTAAATTGTTCAACAGTTTTCAAAAAGAAATATTCGGCCACACGGCTTGTTCAAAACATATACATGATCAGTGAAAATTACAACAAAAACTAGAACACAAGTCCAACAGTGATCTCCCAGCGAGATCACCACACCAACCCTGAATCAGCGGTCAACTAGGGTACTCCACCTCCGCGAGTACCTGTGAAAGAAAATGGGGTGAGCTCGAGAGCCCAGTGGGTCATCCCTACACATCACTAGCATTATATAAACCAGAAATCCAAAACATGCACACACTTTCATTAAATTAATTGTTTCACACAGTTATTTGTTTTGTTGTATCCTAAGACCAAAAGAGCCATACTCCTGGTGTTCCTCTGGTGACAAAGATCGATCCTGGCAGTACCGCCTCGAGCTACGATACCGTTCACGACCAATCACGTCGTCCAAGAATAGGTGCAGTGATGTACGGCCAATGCTCGTCCGTCCGAGGAAACTCTCAGCCTTCGCAGGAGGATTCATTAAGAACACCAACGATGAGATCTGGAAGATGTCGTGCGGCAAATACGGCCATGTCCACGAGTCGTCGACAGATACCTACCATCGCTCCGGTACGTTGATTTTAAATCTTAATTTAATCTTCTTTAGTTACAACAGGTCTCATTCCATACCCAATCAGCATTCAAGATATCTAACTCATATAGCAAATGACATAAATAACCAGACATTATGCTGCATATTCAAACAAATAATGAAAGCATATAACCAGAC
>JAJIYU010017374.1:0-11696 GCA_030144865.1 Tinospora cordifolia | reverse complement strand
TTTCCATGAGATATCTTGTGCACATTAGTCTATGTACAAAATAATTCAATATATCATAAATAAATAGAAGACTTTATTTATTTATTCAAAAATTTTAAGTAGTTGTACATTTATTCAATACAGCGAAAAATAATTTCAAAACATAAATAAATGAATTGGGCCTACATGACCTACAATAAATTTGAATTAAAATTTTCTTAATGATCTCTCAATGGCCTATGTACTTTAATTTCCTGTAATGTGAAAAATAAGGGGTGGGCTATAAAGCTCAGTGAATCATCCCAAATATTTAATTTATTATTTCAACAAAATAAAATATGCATATCAACCACTTATAAAGAATTAAATGATTCAACCAATTTATTATTTTTTATTGTCATTAAAGACTGAAAGGATACCCTCCAACATTCCATCCCTATGTAAAGAGCTACTATACTGAGCTCAGACCCATTAGAGTGAGGTAGGATCAAATTCGAACCCTTTATGTCATCACAACCCCTGTTTGGAATGCTCACTGTGCAAATTCGACCATGTGTCGGTGCGCGGTTAAAATCTCTATTTAATCTTTTATTAATTGTAAGAGCATAACAAATAACTATAAAAAAATAATTTAGACATTCCAATGGTATAACATTACACCATAGATCAACATTTAAAAGAAAAAAAGAAAAATGACTTTCGATTTATAATGTAGAAGATCGTACAAGACACAACTACAGAGCATACTCTCTCAAAACAAGAAAGATGACTTTTGATTTCTGATGTAGAAGATCATACAAGATGCAACTACAGAGCATACTCTCTTAGTTGTGAACAATATAATAACTTAAATAAATTAGTTAAAAGACATTTTAAAAAAAAATAAGCTAACCACACAAGTAGGCATTATTTGAATTAAAATAATAAATTAAAAGATGAGAGTCATTTGACCTCCAGATCGCTTCCTAAATTCCTTTCAGATCTTTTTGCCAAGATCTGTGTAGCACTTTGTTGTTACTACTTCGCAGGCTTTTTAGAACAGCTTTAAGAGAAAAAAGACCAAAGATGCCAAGAAGGAAGTAGAGAAAAAGCAAGAAGGACTATTATTCTTGTTCTTGCTTGGATGAATAAAATGAGGGGGAGAGGGGGGTTTATATAGTCATCGAGAGTTAATTTTATAATATTTTATTTTTTTACTATAGAAAAATTTCTTTTTTACTTGATTGGGGTGGCTAGGGGTGTAGGGTTAGAGATTAGGTTTTTTTTGTACTTTTTCGTAAATTTTGGAACATTTTTTGTATTTTTTTTTCCCATTTTTCCTTTTTTTCCTTATTGTTTTCTATTTTTTTTAATTTTTGAGTTGGCCTGCGCAATTTGGCGTGGGCCTGGGCCCATGCACCCTTTATTTAATTATTACTTATATATATATATATATATTTTTTTTTTTTTAAATTCAAAAATACATTTAATCATATGTTTTTGTACCTAATAATTTAAATAAGTTTACCCATATAATTTCACACACACCTATATGTATTTAAATTTCAAAAATATTATAATATGGAAACTATTATTTATTTATACCAAATATTTAATAGTTAAAACTATTATTATAATGAAGAATATTATGCATATACACATACTAAGTATATATATTTATACCCATATGTTACTACATGCCTAGTATTAATATATATATATATATATATATATATATATATATATGTACATGTGGTTACATTAATGCATATACATATATACTTCTACACCATGTAATTAATTAATCAATTAATTGCATGTTTCTTCATTAATCAATTCAAGGGAATATGTCAAATATATATATACACCAATTAATAAAATGCAAATATATAGGCACAGATCAATATATATGCATGTGTGTATCCCAATTAAATCGTATATGCATACACATATGCAAAATAATTGGGATATTACATTCTACCCCTCTTAAAAGGGATTTCATCCTCAAAATCTATCACTAGGTTACTTGAGTGTCATTTGATCGAGCGTTTCTAATGAAAAGTTCTGAGTACTTATTTTATATTTCACTTTTCAATTCTCAAGTAGCCTCTTCTATTCTATAGTGTTTCTAGAGGACTTTGACTAAGGGAATATCTTTTGTTTTTAGGCTTTATACCTTGTGATCAAAAACCCTAACCACAACTTCTTCATATGTGGCATCATTTTGGATGTCCACTTCTTCCAAACAAATTATGTGGGAGGGATCTGCTTCGTATTTTCTTAGCATTGATACATGAAATACGTTGTGAATTGAGGACATTTGATTTAGAAGGTCTAACTCATAGGAGCATTCGCCAATCTTTCTAAGTATCTCGAAGGGTCCAATGAATCTAGGAGCTAGTTTTCCTTTGATTCCAATTCGTTTGATTCCCTTTTGCGGGTTGATCCTTAGAAACACTTTATTGCCTAAGTAGATCTAAAGCCTAAGTAGAATTCTAGAGGTCTTCTTCTCCTATCTGTGTAACTTTTTTGTTTACTTTGAGTAGTGGTCAGTCACTTCTAAATTTGTTTCACCTATTTGTTCATCTCCTGCACGATGCCTGGCCTAGTAAGAATGTGATCCTCAAGTTCAGCCCAACAGGTTGGTGATTTGTAGTGCCTCCCATAGAGGGCTTCGTATGAAGTTATCATTATACTTGCCTGGTAACTATTGTTATAGGCAAAATTCACCAGGTGCAAGTACTTATGTAATACCCTGAAAACCTTACACTCAACGAAATAAGAAATTTTCATGTTTTCAGTGAAATTTTAATGAATCTAGCCTAATTTTAGGGCTAAATACAGAAAATACAAAATTCTCATTTGGTGACCCATATAAACCTAAAACGACCCAAAATGAGGTATCGTGTCATGAACCAACAAACTAGATTACATATCTGAAAATCAACCCAATCGACCAAAATTAGGGTTTTGCCCTACAAAGGGATCCAAATTTGAAAAGAACAGAGAATAGAGGTACCTATCGAACTCGGAATGACTTGAAACTTTAGGGGATGACATAAACTAGCAAGACACACGACATATCCAAAAATCGGATCAATTGGCCAAGGTTGGACCTTCATTTGCCCAATGCATTTGGCATGTTCTAAATAAGGAAAGTTTCGGAAGAAAATCACCCCAACCAAATTGTACCTTAAAATTTAGGTCTTGATCATGTGGTTCCAAAACATAGGTTACATACATAAACTCCTAGTGGTTAGGAAGATATTAAATTTTATTAAATTTATGTGAACCCATGAAGGCATGGCCACCCAAAGCATGTGCAAGTCACATGGGTGGAACACCATGATCGGGTGCACCTCACCCTACTCAACCACCATGGGACGTCTTCCCTTATTTGATTCCATTAATCATGATCCAATGTACCACGCAATTGATTCAGTATACCATTGGGGATGTCCCACCTAGGATTTGGAAATCTATGAAGATTGATTCCATACACCAAGTTAGTGATCATGTGTTCGATGCCTTACCTAAGCAAAAACCGGTCCACCCATGCACATGTGTGTGTGAACACATGTGAATTGACTTAATTAGGAAGGTTTGAAATCTGATTTGATGCTCATAAAACCCTAGCCGTCCCACACTCACATAGGAGAATAAAAAATGGAAACTTTACTCTCCCATTTTGGCACCTAGATTGTGTGATTCTCATATATGGGACGCCACCCATGCTCATGACCAAATTAGAAGATTTCCTAGGAGATTAGATTTAAATATCAGCATGTGATTGAGTGTCCCTCATGCTTTGATATTATACACCCACTAGCTGGACGTCCAAAGGAAAGAAAAAAAAACATGCCTTTTTGCCTAAATGTGATGAGCAAGCAAAATAATCAAAGGGAAGGGATATGAGAGAATATTCACTCTCTCTATGGGACGTCCAAGACCATTTTAGAAGGGTTCTAAAAGAATTTAAATCTCTAAAATTGAATTAGAAACGAAGACTAGCAAGATCACTAGTGGGCCCACAAAAGAGATATGCACACATGCCAAAATATGCACACTTACCATGTCCTACCTTTAGTGTTTGGGAACTTGCCCAAACAATGAGAGCTGCCCTAGCTGCCCATGGACGTCCCTTAGTGTGTTTGAAAACTATAAATACCCCCTTGTAGTGCTCACAAATCATTCATTCCAAGAACAAGTGAAAACACCACTAGTGTGCTTTCTTCTTCTTCTTTCTTTTCCTCTTCTTGACATCTAATTTTGTGCCTAAGGAAAGGCTTTTAGTTTCAAAGTTTTAGTGATCATTAGATAGTGGTTTTGTAGAGGTTTTAAGTGATAAAAACATGGGGGAAGCGCTGCTGGATTTTTGGAAACATTTAAGCTAAGGTGAAAGTTGCCCTCTTAAACTCTTTTCCATATTCAAGCCATTAGCATGCCCATTCTTGATGATTTGTTTGTTGAAGTTTCTTTTATGTCTCGTTTCAGTTTTCATTTATCATTCATGAACGTTTCACATTTGATTATCTACCTACTATCATGCATTAGTAATGCCATTCATGTTGGTATCATGTTTAGGTTTTTTTTTCTATACGTTTGATGCATGATTATGTATGATGGATGCAACGTTTTTGTTTTTATTTTTCAATTTAATGCAGTATTCTGATATTTTATTTATGTTTCATGATTATGAGATTAAAATATCATATTATGGTGATTTTAACCACGTACCATCATAGTTGTTTAAGTAACACTATGGGTGTTCTTCTCTTATGATTTGTTCATAAGGTTTATGACCTAAGTGCTTGGTTGGTGGGTAAAAGTCCCTAAGTTCCAAGGTCTAATAAAATTAGCTAATGCCATATTTTACTCTAAGGAGGCACTTAGTGAAGAACATCAAGGGTTGAGAAAATCTTTTGGTCTAAGACACAGCTTCACACAAATTGATGATTGATACGCCTAATTTGTGCTAGTGTTTGAATTGTGGATGAATTAATGTTTTTGAATATGAAAATGGTTGTTTAAGATCCACAGAGCTTTTAGCTCACCCTTCCTTTAACATTTTTCAGGGATTTGATCTTATGAAGAAGAATGTGGAACATCTACCGTTTAGTATTTTTCCATGTAGGGCATGTTGCCCAAATCTTAAGAATTTCCGCTGTGTATTCTTTATTTAAAAGTGTGAACTTTCTTTATGATTTAATAAAGATTTGGAATTCCTTTTATTTCTTATAATGTAGTCTTGTTTAGTTTTTATGGCATGGAATATTAGGAATAGAAAGTCAAGTGTGTGTTACTTGTAAAATAACATAGGACCCAGCCTATGGTTAAGTCCATTATTTCAACATCTGTTATGACAGTGGATACAACAGTGGTTATGCCCACAAACGGTTAAGTCCAAATAAACGTACGGGGGTCGAGGTGTTACAACTTAGTCCAGTTCCCTTCGAAGTCAAGGATGCAAGACCTCAGCACGTCTTCCAGATTTGGATGATTCTTTCAGACTGGTCGTCCGTCTTAGGGTGAAAAGTTGTACTTATGGTGAATGTAATGCCCAGTTCCTTCTGTAAACTTTTCCAAATTATGAGGTGAAACGAGCGTCTCTTTTTGATACTATTGTCTTAGGTACCCCATGAAGGCGTACTATCTCTCTCACATAGAGTTCACCTAATTTATTAACTCGGTCTGTTGATCTAATGGGTAAGAAATGTGCTACTTTAGTGAGACTATCCACAATCACCCAAACAATATCTTTTCCTTTCTGATTTCTGGGTAATCCATTAACAAAATCCATGACAATGTTATCCCGCTTTCATTTTTTGATCGAAAGTGGTTGTAACAATCCAGAGGGCTTTCGATGTTTTGCTTTTCCCTGCTAACAGGTTAGGCACTTGCTACATCTTTCTTCATACCTCTCCACTAATAGGTTTTTCAAAGATTGTGATAAATTTTATCTCCTCCTGGATACATCGTGTACTTTGTTTGATGGGCTTCATTTAGAATGGTTTGCCTACTCGGTCCATTTTGTGGTACGCAAATTCTTTCTCCAAGCCTTAAGGTACCTTTAGCATCCATTTTAAAGTCAATATACTTTCCTCGTTGAATTCCTTCAATCAACGTTGTGAGCTATTTGTCTTGCCTTTGATCTTCCTTGATTTGATGTAGAAGATCCAGTTGACAAGTCATATTGTATAGATAGGCTCGTTATTCATTTGATTTTACGCCCATCCTAAAGCCTTTGATCAGTTGGTACATCTGACCCTTTTCTTCTTCTTGTTCGCTAAATTTTCTACTAAGGGCGTTTGCTACTACATTGGTTTTTCCTGAATGGTAATGGAATTGGAAATCATAGTCTTTAAGGAATTCCATCCATCTACACTGTCAGAGGTTCAATTCTTTTTGGGTATAGATGTAATTAATACTTTTATGACTTGAAAATAGGTCGAACCTCTCACCATACAGGTAAAGCCTCCATATCTTCAAGGCAAACTCTATAACTGCTAGTTCTAAGTTATGTGTTGGGTAGTTTCGTTCATCAATCTTTAGTTGTCGCAATGCATAAGCGAGAACCTTTCCTTCTTGCATTAAGACTGCACCCAATCTGTTCTATGAAGCATCTGTGTATAGAACATGCATGATGCCATGAATCAGAGTGACTAAGATAGGGGCCAAAGTAAATCTCCTCTTTAATTTTTAGAATGATTGTTCGCACATCTCATCCCAATCGAACATAACTTCTTTTCTGGTCAGTCTGGTTATAGGTTATGCTAATTTGGAAAAATCTCGAATGAATCTTTTGTAGAATCCGACTGGGCCCAAGAAGCTTTGGATCTCAGTGATCGTCTTAGGTTGTTTCCAATCTGTGATAGCTTCCACCTTTTCAGGATCTATAGATGTTGATACTACATGACCAAGAAATTTGATTGCCTTCATCCATAATTCACACTTGCTATACTTGACATACAATTGGTGTTTTCTAAGTGTTTCTAACACGATTTTTAAGTGTTCTAAGTGTTTCTCTTTGGACTTGGAGTATATTAGGATGTCGTCAACGAATACTACGACAAACTAGTCAAGGTATTGCCTAAATACTCGATTCATTAGTCCATAAATGTTTCTGGGCATTGGTTAAACTAAAGGGCATTACTATAAACTCGAAGTGCCCATATCAGGTTCTAAAGGCAATCTTGTGAATGTCTAATTCTCGGATCCTCAACTGATGATACCCTAACCTAAGATCAATTTTTGAGAAAAGAGTAGCTATTCTCAATTGATCAAATAAGTCGTCTATCCTTGGTAAATGGTACTTGTTCTTTACTGTCGCCTCATTTAGTTTTCGATAGTCAATGCAAAGTTTCATAGATTCATCCTTCTTTTTCACGAACAACACTAGAGCCCCCCAAGGTGATTCACTTGGTCTGATGAATCATGCCACATTGCGAGTAGGTATAAAATGAAACAAAATAATAAATTAACAATTTATATTAGTTGAATTAGCTAGACAAAATATGATATGATGAAATGTAGCATTGGAACATCTTATTGATTGGTGGAAGTGAGAACAAATTGATGATTGGAAAAAAAAATAGGGGTGGCGATTTGGGCGAAGAACAAGGGAACGGTGTTTTGGTTTGAGCGGACAAATCGAAAGAGGAAGAAGATTGACGAACAAGATGAAATTGGGGCTTTGACTTAGAGAGTTCGTGGTGGGATGATGACGATGGAAAGAAGATTGAAAACCAGAATTTTCTGGTGCTGTTAGTGGTGCGATTTTGTGAGAACGAAATAGCTATTGCAATTTGGGTGTGCGATTCAGGGTGTGACGAAGATAGACCGTGAGCTGGCTGGGTTTTGCAAATAGAAAATGAGAAATTGCGATCTGATTGTTGATGTGTAGCTGTAGGTCGTGATTTTGGTGTAGGTGAACCGAGTGAAAGAAGAAGATAAACAAGAAGCAGGCTGGAACCGTGATTCAAAGAAGAAAAACATTTGAGTTTAGGTTTGGAACGTCCATGTAATCAAAACAGAGACGGTTCTGATTTTCGTTAGGATTTTCGTTTTGTGCTTTTTGGGTATGATGCACAAGAGGAAAATGAAGAACAAAGCTCTAAAATCCGAAAAAATTCAAATTTGAAAGACTCGTTGAAGCTGGTGCGTTCATGAGGATGAAGAATGGAAACCAGAAATCTCTGGTTGTTGTGTGGTTGGCCGGGAGTCACGGACAGAGGAGAGAATAAGCAGGCTACTGCTGCTCTGGTTTGTCGTGGAACGAAGTAGAGGAGTTGCAGCCGAAGAACTGAATTGAAGAAGCAAAGAAGAAGCTCTGGCAGGCCGATCCTCTGTTGAGTGTGCTTGACATGTTTAAAGCAGTTGGAGAGTTGCAAGCACAGAAATTGAAGTTTCTGTGTGAGTGGGGTGTGTTGCTGAGTGTGATTTTGCTGAGTGTGATCTGGAAATTTTTGGGTTCTTTGGGTTCAACGTGATGAAGAGGAGTTGCAGAAAAATCTGTTATGTGTTTTGGCTATGATATGATTGTTATTGCTGCTACCATGTTCAAACGAAGAGCAAATCAGGTGTGTGTGAGTGTAATCTGGAAATTTAGGGTGTATTGGTGCTTGCTAGCCGTGGTTCTAAATTTTGGATTCTTATGATGAACGAGATGAGGTTGATGGAGTAACGATATTTAATTTTTTACTATGCAAACAATGACATACAACAAAAAGTTCGTCTTTGGCGTCGTTCATGCAAAGAAAACGATGCGAGGTAAAATTTAAAATTTTAATTTTAAATAGTGTGAAATTATTTTAAATGATTTTAGATAGGGAAACAAAATGAAATTAGAAATTTAGAAATTGAGGCAAATAGAAATTTAATAAGTCAATCATGAAAACTAGTTTAAAAAATTTATTTAATAATTCAAATTAAATAAAATTAATATTAAATTATTTATTAATTATTGAACATGAAGATAAGTTGATCTAACAAAATTAAATTAATTAATTTTTAAATTAGAATTGGAAAAAATAATTTTTTAACATATTAATAATGTTATTTAATATTAGAAGTTCAAGATTTAATTATTTAAATTATGAAGATTGAGTCATTAGAAATTAAATTTTACGAAAAAGCTTGTAAGTAAATTATTAAAGTTATAATTTCAAATTAAGGAAATTTAGAGGACTTAGAAATTATATTAATTAAAATATACAAACTTTTAGGAATTAGGAATAATCCAAAAATTGGTGAAACTAATATTTAGATCCCATAAATAGTTTGGAGAATCTTTAAGCTTAAAAATATTTTGAATAAGATCTAATATAAATTAAGAACTTAAGAATTTTTATTGATTATTGAATTTTAGACTCTTACGAATAGCTCGAAGGAAAGCAAGGTCGCCCTAAAGAACGACAAAATTAGGTGGGCGTGACTTCTTTGCTCATATGTATCATATAGATTTAAAATTCAAAACATTTGTTCGAATAGTTCTAGGATTACTAGAATTTTGTTTTGAAATTGATTGAACTAGTTTTGGCATGCTTGGAAGATGGTGTGATGATTTATTTAAATTACGATTTGTTTATCTATGGCATGCATTAATAAGAAAACATGCATTTAAATTTCATTATTTATCCATGTAATAGGTTGCATTATTTGATGTATTTTCCATGATATCTGTGATGTTTGACATGATTGAAATTGTTTGTAAAACTAAAATAAGATGATGGTTTATTAAGAATCCACGTACCGGTGCGATTGACGAACCTGAGGTCAATCGAGGTGCCATCTCCTATATGTCACCACTTGAGATTAACAAGCCACAAGGCGGATCGTAGGTATTCCCAACCGGAGCTGACTGTGACACATCGAAGTCTTTGGGAGACGGTACGATGCTGCAGTAAGTATTCTCTCTTAGGCTGTGATGTGAGTGTCGAACGATTTTAGATGGTTATTGGAACCCTCTGAGATTGGATTGGATCACAGGGAATACCGAGAGGCATCTCAACCCTCTTCCGGTCTTAGACTACAACTAAAATAAATGAACGTCCGAACGCCTAATGTTTGGAAATATTTGTAATGTTTTGGATTGGGTTTATATAATGCATGTGATGTGTAGGATTGATCCACTGGGCTTTTGAACTCACTCCAACTTTATTTTTCAAGTACACTTGAACGTAGAGTATAGTAACTTATGACAGAAGACTCACAGTTAAATTGGATGCCTCATTAGGGAGGTAGTCTGGGATAGGAGACTTGGAGGTCATGTTTTATATATTTTTACTGGATTGTTTTAATGTATTTACGTTGATTTGAACTTTGGTTTATTTTATCTTTAAATGACTTTTCTTGTTTAACAATTTTGGTCTTAATAATAGTTTTAAAACATTTCCACTGCGTTATCTATGATTTATATTGAGAAATCCGGTGAATCTCTTGAGAAACTATCTTGATCTTTTATTTGTACGAAACATCTATCTAGACATTGACTTGAAAACGATTCGTTATGAGTTTACTCTTGAAGAAAAAGATTTGACAAAACAAAAATTTTTAGGTAACATCTCAATTTTCAATGGGCGACGATCCACACATGAAATAAAACACGAACGGAGGTCCAGTTGAAAATTGGGGTGTTACAGGTTGGTTCCAAGTTGTTGGAGTTCAATCTTGAACTCGACGCCTCTAGTTGGTGGCAGTTCGGGTAAGTCATTAGGGAATACATCTTCGTAATCTCGGACCACTTTGAAGCTCTTGATCTCTTTTTGTCCTTCAGAGTCCTCCTCTAACAAGTTTGTCCAAAGCCACCGATCATTCACCAAACATGGTCTGTCATTCTCCGAATCTAGGATTCCTCCATACCCCTGAGTTCCTATGCGTCGATACCACCTAGAAACTAGGGATACAAGATCCTCCCGATCTTGTGCACTGACCACACAAGTGTTTCGTTTCCATATGTTTTTAGTCTCTAGCCTATATCCTAATGTTTTATTTATGAGTCACTGTGCCACCCAAGTTTTCACCTAAGGTCTCTTTCCTAGACTTAGTGTTCAAGTCCCGGTTGAGATGTTCTTTTGTTAAACTATCAACCTTCATCTACTCACGATACCCCCTTTGGCATCTCCTTTGAACTATAGTAAGTTTCTTGCCCTTATTTACCACATCCTAGTTTTCTTTCATAAGAAAATAAGAGTGTTCTATAACTCCTACTACTTGTATGAGCTGGTGGGACACCCTCTATATCGGACGGCGAGACTGAAGTCTACTTAGTAACCGTGCTTTCTAGAATTGGATAACTTGTCTCCCTTTCAATGTTTGGCTTTACTTGGGACAAGGCTTACCCACTATCAGCTCAACTCGTAAATCTTCATATCCAAACAAAATAGTTGAAAAACATATACCCCTTTTTTTGAAAAAAAATAACTTTTCAAAACAATTTTAATTTTCAAAACAGAAGGTAAGGCTTTCTAAATTAATTCAAATTAATGGTCTTACCTGACCAGCCAATTCTTTCTAATCATCACCCAAGGCCTCTACAGCCTAGGCTCTGATGCCACCTTTATAACAACCTGCTTCCCTTGCCTAGGCCCACATCATCTGACAGTATCATACTTTAGGCCGCCCGAGAGGCGAGCTCGTGTTACGTTATCCTTATTTCATTTCTTTTCCATGAGATATCATGTGCACCTTAGTTTATGTACAAAATAATTCAATATATAAGCTCAACTCGTAATCTTCAT
>JAJIYU010017373.1:0-11707 GCA_030144865.1 Tinospora cordifolia | reverse complement strand
AATATCAAAGGAATAATTTCAGAACAATGATTGTAGTTTTCATTTCCAGTGGGAACATATGATCTTTTACACAACCTTTTGAAGTCGGAGTGCAAATTACTTTAATTTACTCATGAAAATGAGCGGTGGAACTTTTAGGGGTAGTCTTCTAAGAGTCTGAAAATTAACACAGGCCTCCATATGAAGATCCCAACATTTTTTCTTCCATTAGGTGGATTCAAATTTCAAATTTGGATCACATACCCCCTAAGAAATACCAGTCCGACTATTTTTATACATATGCGTGATTGCGTGTTCTATCTTGTGGCATACTCTATTAGACATGTAACACTATCCGAAGCAAGATCAGAAAGATTTTTTTTGTTTGATCTCAAGCTTAATTTCAGGTCTTAGCTATGTACCCTAATAAAGAAGATGAGTTTCAAATTTTAATTCTAACATTTGACATTGCAGTTGAAGCTACACAACAATTTATTACTACACACAGATTTGGATACAACACAGTTAAATAACTAGATAACCATATCCTAGCAAAGTGTCCAAACTGTCAGTTTTTCATTTTGATGAATTGATAGCTTCACTGCAGGAAGCAAAGAGTAGCTAGCTGAGGCAACCACCAAACACGTAGAGACGAAAAAAATCAAACCTTAGAGCTTACAAAAACTGAAAACATACACTGCTCCATAGATGCCTCCAATCTGCATCCATTGAGAAACCACGCAATTTTTAACGCCTTAAACCACAAGAACAGCTGCTTCGCCCTCTAACAAACCCATGCAATTTTCAAAGCAATAAAGCACCAAATCCACTTGTCTCTCTAACAAAAACATTTAGGCATCTACCAACCAGGCATATTGGACAAGGATTACAGGCACTCCAGTGCACTTAAGAATGCGAAGCAATCAACAAGAATGAGAAAGGACAGTGAAGCCATTCCACATTGGGTTGAGAAAATGCAAAAGCTATGCAAGATAATGCCCCTAGCTTGAAACTAATCCAATCCAACTTCTAATAATTGGGATCACGTGTTTATACAGGGAATGCATCTATATCAGGTACCACACATATGCACTTTGATCAGATACGTATCTAGGAAAAGAGGATCTTATTTTATTTTAGAATTTTCAATTATTAGAAAGTTTGCTCACTAGAAAATTAGCAATTTATTTTAGAATGGAATTGTATCATAATTAGGATTAGGAGATTAAATTACAATAAATGAGAGTTCAGATTAGTGTTTGACTTATATCAAAATTACAATTGAAGTTGGATGACAACCAAGGGATTATTTCACATTATAAATGAGAAATGGGTGTGGAGAAACATGACTCCTTGATGATCATTGTTATTTTCAGTTTATTGAATAGAAATAATAGATATTATTTCCAATTCTATTCTGAGATTTTGTGAGCTAGTCTTTTGCTAAGAGTGCTCTGCATCGGTTTTGCATCAGAGTTTCATGACGTTTGCAATCATGTGCATAAGAGCCAAGCATGTGGTGGCTACACACCTAAAATTATGATTAATGATGTGGATATCCAAAAAGATTGGAAGACTCCAACATACAAGTTGTGACACTTGTTTGTCAGGTGGCAATATAGTTGACTCAACAACAATGCTCAAAGTGCAACATTCTATATCTCCAATTGCCAAAGATGAAGAGAGTGATGACGAAAATCCATTTGATGATCCACCCATATTTGATGAATATGGTGATGAATTTTATAATGCCTCAAATTTCCTTTGTCTAGTTCCCACCCCTATGAAGGAATGCTCTACTCTATGTGCTAGCTCTTGGTTAAATGGTTGTGTCGTTCATGTTGTGTTTGTTGTTGGTTTAGTGCTAAAAGTGTTTTGGCACTTTAATGGGCTTTGATGACTAATGATGTTAGTTGGTAAGTTCACAAGTTTTAGAATGATCTAAGTTGTTTATGTTGAAACTTCGGCATGGGCTAAATGTGTTGTGAGAATGAGATAAATTTTGGAATTGAACTGCATGAATTTAAGCATCAACAAAATCATAATTGGAATTGGATTAGATTCTAATGTGTGAGAATAGTTGCTCTGCTTGGCATTATTGTGAGTAGAATTCTTAGTGTATGCTGAAAGCATGAAATGTGTCTTAAATAAGTGTTGTTTGGTGCGTAAAACAATATTAGCAAGGCCAGTCATAACTATTTGGGGGCCTAGGCAAGGGCCTTTTTTATTTTAAATGAGGCTTTTTATGCATAAATAAACAAAATATTCTTTTATAGATGTAGCGGATACAAAACCAATATAGTAATGAGTTACAAAATCAATACAATAAAATCACGAAATACTACAATAAAAATTGCAATATCAATATAATAAAACTTCAAAATCAACAAAAGAAAAACTTATTTCAGATTCTGCACAAATATCAAACAAGAAGTTCTTAAAAAATAGCAATGTACCATTTTGACAAAACTACAACCCTGTGATTGTTTATGAAATTATTGTACTTAATCCAAATATAGAATGACATAAAATTAGCAAATAAAAAACATTATTGAATTGTGGAAGTATTATTTTCTGAAAAAAAGGAGGGATTTGAGAATAGCGATTGTAGATGACAGATAGGGTAAAACAAGGTGAGTGGATCATACTACAAAAGTAGCTAAGAAAAATACAATACATAAAAATAAATACAATCAAGTCATTGTCAAATGAAGCATAACAAAACCCAGAAGAAGATGAATAAGAAGACAAACAAGTTGGAGGCTAGATATAAGACTGAAGAAAAAGAAGAGGGAGTTGCAGCGTTGTGGAATTATAGTTACAAGATTTTTATATCTAACATTCTAGTTCCCTCAACATATTAGGACTTCTTAATAAGGTAAGATTTATGGATTGCCATTAGCAGATCACATCACTGGTCACAATATTGTAGTTGTCAAATTTCTTATTTTAAATAAAAATTATGAAAAATAATTTTATTTATTATTATGTATAAATCATGGTCATTATTCAATAACTATTATATAAATGTAATTTTTAAATTTAACTATTTTTATAATGCAGAATTGAGATTTTAAATTGGAAATCTCACATCTTCAAAGTAAAAATAAAAGCAGAGGTTGGCCAATCACCAAGTACTATGTTTTAAATAAGCAATTATTAAACTAGAACTAGTTAAAAGAGAGATGGCAATAAAATTTGACTAAGAAATGGTATATGCTTATGAATTGGATATATAGCTTTTGAAAAGAAACCTTGTGTTTAAAATGATCAATCCTGGATTTCACAGCTGAAACTACTCTTTATGGAACTGAAAAAGCTGATCATGAGCCCAAGAGGCAAAAGGCATTTATAGTACTAGTTTTTCAAAACTATGAATCAATCATTTTGAAGAGTAGACATACTATCTTTTATTCTGTTTTGGCTGTACATATGTGCTCCCATTCCATGTTAAGTAGTCATATACCAATGAAATGTAGTCGTGCTGTATATATCTTCATGGGTGTTCTCAATGTCCTAACATCCAATTCTTCCTTAGAATTTCTGAGCTGACACTAATGTTCCATAGATATTCTGAATAAATATGTGCATTTGAAAATGTCTGCAATACACATGCATTTTCAAAACATTTAAGAACCGGACTTAAAGCATTGAAAAATGGAGTTGACGCCTCTTAATGAAACTAGTAGTTGAATTTTACTTGAATGAAGGAGAGAGCCGAGAGACCCAGAAATATTGAAGGCTTTCCAGTACTGATCAGAATGGTGTTAACTAAAGTGAAGAAAAAAAATTCCAAAAAGAAAAGGAGTTGAGTAGTTACCAAGTACTATGTGTCATTTTATCAAAAGCTTAATTGAATGGATAATGTTGTCTGCTTTTGAAATAGATTAGAAATGGTATTTTGGCTGTTTCCATCATTTTGAAGACTAATATCTCTAACAATACAGTCATTTGCTAACCAAGAAACCACTCTTTACCAGAATTGGAATCTAGAAGGTACCTTTCCTTCAATTTCTTCCCCATTTTTCAGTGGTTTAACAAAAAAAAATCTCAGGAACCCAAAGGAGGGAGAGGGAGAGAGAGAGAGAGAATCAGGTATAGTTATATTGAAGAAATAAATAGAGGAGAAGTTTGTAGAATGGGAGAGGGGGAAGAGTAAATAAAGTGAATAAGAGAAGAACACTCATAAAAATGAAGTACCTGAACAGGGAGCCTCTGAATTCTCTTAGCTAAATTTTGAGCAAATGGGTCTTTGATTCTCTCAACCTCCTTCGGCAGAAACGATGGAAAGCCATTTCCCAATACTTTAAAACTCCGTGCTTTCTTACATTTTGGCGTTACAACGATCGGCGCTTGGGCGAAGGTGGCAGATAGCATTGTTGGTTCAATATTTTACTTGAACACACACGAGCAACTTCAGAGTTTCCTCTTATCTTTCTGTTATCTGCTTGTAACCTCCGTGTACCTTCGAGGACAGTTTTCACCGTTGGCGCCCTTCTACTTATTTCTCTCTCATCCCAATCTTTTGCCATACGTATGTATATATTTTGACACGATTATTACGAAAAATAATATATATATATATATAGTTTTAAAATATTGACTTAAAAATTATATTTCATATTCTTTAACATTTTAATATTTTTTATAGTGATTGTACATATATAAACTATATTAAATTAATTTTTATTTTTTTCTATATAAAAAGTATCTTTGAAAAATATTACTTCAATATAATTTTAAAAATAAAATAGAAAAAATGTGGCCTTCCGTGATTTATTCAAAAAATCTAAAAAGAAGTGGTCTAAGGAGAAAGGAAGAGAAATTATAAAATTAGAAAAATGTGGTCTCACGTCTTCGACCTTCAATTACATAGTAAAAAATAGAAATAAATTGTTGTATTTTTTTATGAAATGTCAACTCACCGTTAAAAGAATAGAATGTTGTAAAGTTAATTCATATTGTAATTAACTTTAATTTTCTATTTAATGGAATATCATTTTGAACAAATTGCATCAATATTAATAATTATATAAAAATTATTATTATTATAAGAAAATAATAATATTATCTTATAAATGTTCTTAATATACAAAAAAATATTATTATTAACTTATAAATATATTTTTTTAGTTATTAATTTCTCTATTATTATTATTATTATTATTATTATTTCTTTATTGATTTATTATGTTTTTATACATATCCTATTTTACTAAATCTCAAATGATTGAAGGAATCTTCTTAAAAGAAATAACAATTATGTTTCTCAATTCAAAATTTTTAAACATATTCAATTTTTCTCAATTTGAAATAAGTTCATAACTATTTTTCGTTTTTAAAATGCAACTTCTCAAAAGGCTTGTTTGGTTGAAGTTTTTTTTTTTTAAAGATTTTAAAAAGTGTATTTTTATTTGTCAAGAATATAGGAATACAAAAACCT
The DNA here is from genome assembly GCA_030144865.1 of Tinospora cordifolia. Taxonomy (NCBI): domain Eukaryota; kingdom Viridiplantae; phylum Streptophyta; class Magnoliopsida; order Ranunculales; family Menispermaceae; genus Tinospora; species Tinospora cordifolia. Next base: position 6,285 of record JAJIYU010017373.1, on the reverse strand, counting down.
TCTTGTCAGACATGAATTTAATCATTATGCATGTTTGTAATACCTCGATATCACATGATATGGAGGAATTTTGGACTCGAAGATTAATGGGCCATATTTGATGAGTGATTGATGGCTTTAGACAAACTTATTTTTCTATGCTTGGCTAGTATGTGACAGTCAAGTGTAGTGAAGCTTGGAAAGTCTTAGACATCGAGACACTTGCGAAATCATTTTGTTGTAGTGAGACCTCTAAATGAAAATTTATATCAATGGGCAAGAGTGATATAGGACGCTCAAACCCAGAGGCTTAGGTGGAAGCTAGAATCTCTCTATGCTAGTGTGATGTTGTGATGATATATGAGATTGGTTGCTTGCATGTTTTATGTATGTAAAGATTGTTGAAACACATATATGTTTTAAATTTTGAGACCAAATCCTGTACTCAGAAATGAACAATTCACTGTGGACTTAGAATCATAAACTAATAGGCCACTAAACATACAAGGACTTAGAGACATAAATCTAAAGTCATAGTTGTACGAATAACACGAGAAAATGACCTCGACTAAAGGGTCACAAGATAAGGAATAAATACTTTGAAAGACGAAGACTATCATAGGTTACAGAAGCACTTGGTATCCAAAGTGTTGAGAAAATGGGTTGTGTAGCCATATTGAAATTGAGATTTAATATGAATATCTTTGAATGTTGGATAATTTTTTGTTTCATTATGATTATACTACTGGATACTAAAAGTGACTTTCAACTTGTAGATAATGGTTAGAACAAAAAGAATAGTGGTAAGAGAAGAGAACACCGATGAGTCAGGGCAGAGAGACAATGACACACCAGTGGCAATAGCACTAGTAGGGTGATGATGACACCCAAGATGATCACTGAGATTACTCAGAGAATAGTGGAGCAGGTCATGAGGATCCTACGACCACCGAAATAGCCAACGACACCAATGCAACCACAGCCTCAGCCCCAAACTCATCAGGGATCGATTCCCGTTGGTTTAGTAGCACATGAACAACTAACCAGGTATGACAGGGAGCAGAAGGATCCATTCAAAGCTACAATTCAATACATTTGAGGAAATGACTGACCATTTAATAATTGACAGATGGTTCACAGAGATGAATAAGCATTTGAATGCTATGGAGGCATCTAGGCCCAGGAGAGTCACACTAGCAGTACATTAGTTGGTAGGACCTGCCTATGATTAGTGGGAGACGATTATGAATGGCTCTACCATTGATAAGTCAACCATGATGTGGGAAGAGTTTAAGACATTATTTGATGCAAGTTTTTTCTCCACGACAAAGACCAGGTAGCTAAAGTCGGATTTTGTCCGACTAACACATAAAATCGTGGCAGTGGCTGAGTATGAGTAGAAATTTATTTAGCTATCTAGGTTTGCTCCAAAACTAATCAGGGACAAGCAGTCCAAGGCTAACAGGTTTATAGAGGGGTTGAAGTAGAGATCATGAAGATCATTGCTCCTCTAAGACTAACCACCCTGAGGGAAATGGTGGTAAGGGCACAATTTGTTGAGCGTGATCTTAAGTACGGTCAGACCCTAAGGAGTAGAACAAGAGGGCATAGCCAGAGCAGGTTGCAGGAGCCTCTCAAAAGAGGAAGAGCAAACAACAGGGATACAGAGCACCTCAAGCCTAGAGATAGATGCAGGTTCATGATAGGCTGCAGGCTCCACAAGCCCAGCCAGACCGTGCTAGTGATGATCAGAGAGAGCAGGCTAGGAGGTAGGGGGTTGTGTTCCATGTGTAGCCAGAGAAGACATATTGCCAAGTATTTTCCTACTAAAGCACTAGCTCTAACCCCTCAGCAACAGCAGCAGACACATGGATAGGGTAGCCATCCACAGCAGAGACAAGATCATAAAGGTAACCTATCTTTTAAATTTTGAGGACGAAATTTTTTTAAGGGGGTAGGTTGTAATATGCCAAAATTTAATAATGTGCACATGTCATTTTGAAAACTAAAAATGCAAATAAATTAATAAATAATAGGGAGAGATATTCTATACTATGAACAAGTAGGTAATGATGACTATGAATGTGCAGAAAAATAATAATAATAATAATAATAATAATAATGATAATGATGATGATGATGATGATGATACAAAAATAAAATATTTTTTATATCCATGATCTAAACTAAGTTAAAAAAAAAGAGAAGAAAAAATAACTAACTAAATCAAAAATCTTTCACCTTGAAAAAATATTTTTTTTTAATAATTATTTTTGGACACTCAAGTTTTGGGTGAGAAAAAGGGGGGCTTGCGTGATTACAAAGGCATGAAATGTGCAAAAAATGTAATAATAATAATCAATCAAAAGAGAGAGAGAGAGAGAGAGAAAGAGAAAAAAAACTTAGAAAATATATATATATATATATATATGTGTGTGTGTGTGTGTGTGTGTGTGTGTGTGTATGTGTGTGTGCGTGTGTAATACATTACAAAAATAATAAGAGTTGCAAAAAAAAAGGAAGAAAGAAAAAAGAACTGTTGCTGCATTTCACGTTTGGAAGAAGAAGAACAAAGCAGGAAAGAAGAAGAAGAAGAAGAAGAAGAAGAAGAAGAAGAAGAAGAAGAAGAAGAAGAAGAAGAAGAAGAAGAAAGGGGAAGAAGAAGATGAGCTGAAGATGAACGAAGAAGCAGAAACATAGAAGAAGAAGAAAGAAGAGGAGGGGAACGAACTGAACAGAGAAAAAAAGGGGTTTGTGTTTTCATGGAAGGCACGACATGAAGGTGAAAAGCCCCAAATCACGATCTGTAATGCAGCTACTCAGATCTAGACTCTTCAATTCCCTAAGCATTGTTTCAACCCATCTATTCTTGCACCATTTGAGTTTTAAAGGGATTCAAGCATCTTCAAACTCTTCTCTATTGGTTCTCAACTCAGATCTGTGAAGGACAATGCCCTAGATCTGATTTTCTTGCACAGTCTCCCAATCTCGTTCTTCTAATTTTGTTGGGGTTTTGGAAGGATTTGAGCACACTAAAACCCTCTCTCTTGATCCATGGGTTCAAATCCGTGAAGAACAAAACGCAAAGGAAGGCAGGTTTTTTGGAGATGCTGCTCAAGTTGGTGTGTACACAGGTAAATTGGGAATCCCATTTGAAATCATGGTTTTTGACATAGATTTACATTCTTTCTAAGTTGTATGCACGTTCGCTTTGGAGGGTTAACCCAGATTTTGGAGGGTTGAGACCTCGTTTTGGAGAAGAATGAAAGGGGAAACCTAATGCAGCGAGGTATAACATTTTCATTCTAAGATCTTTGTGTTTTGAGGTTTAAAAAAATTTTGGTGTTTAACTTGCTATGATGGAGAAAAATGAGATTTCGAAACCCTTGCATTTGCAACCTTCGCATTAGAAAAACATTCGCAACCTTCTCATTTGAAAAACCCTCACTTTCGAAACTTTCACATTTGTAACCTTCGCATTCGAAAACCCTCACTTTCAAAACCCTTACATTTTTACTTTATTTTATTTTGGCTAGGGGTGTGTTTGATGTGCAAAACATTAGAGGGAACGACAAGTAGCTTTGTGCTCACGCGAGGGGTTTTGTTTCAAAAATACATATCTCGCGAGTAGCTTAAGATGTCCATGCCATGAGATATTTTTATTATATTTTTATTTGAATGTGTAAGTAGGGGCTTTGGACTCAATTAAATTGATTTTTTTAATTTTTCATATTAAAAAAAATTCAAAGCTAGTACAGTGCAGTGCGAAGGCTCAAGGGAACTGAAAGAAATATGGGTGTGATTATCTTATTCGCTAATATTATTTAAATTTTTAAATATCAAACATGATGTTTGTTTACTTAGAGGAGTACCTACAAGCATGCTAGGATTGCTTGAAATAAATACAATGACTGGATTGCTTAAATTGAATGCTAAAATTTCATGATGAATGTTTAGTTACTTGTTACGTTTACATACTTAGGTAATAAGGAATAATTTATTTGCTTTAATTACATGGATGCCTAGCATATTTGATTTACATTTCCATGAGGTATTGCTCGTGATGAATGGTGGTGATTTTGGAATGTGATGAAAAACTAAAGAAGAGTAATTAAGATTTAAAACTCCACGTATCGGGCCGACAACCGACCTTTGGATATCATCGCGGGTGTCCCCAACCTAGACTGTTTGTTGGGTTGAATGTCACTTAGGACCTCATGCCCCTGTCAAGGTCCCGAAAGGTAACCGACCTACATGCATTACCTTTGGACGTTGTCCCGGACCACTGGGGGACACTTATGGAAATCCCTTTCGGTCTTCATTTGTGATGGAATGATCAATGAAGTGCTTGAAACACCCTAATGTAATGAAAGTGTTTGTATGTTTTATACTTTAGTCGGAATAATGCTAGCAATGTTTTGTATGATCCACTGGGCTCTCGAGCTCACTCCACTTTTCTTTTTCAAGTGACATGTGACGCTGCACGAGTCAATCGATACTAAGGACAACTTGATTATTTTGTGGAAACCCCATTGGGGAGGTTGTTAAATGTTTATTTTTTATATCATATTTTTTCTGTATTTAATTTGAACAGGGCATGTGCCATTTCTTCTTTTTGGACTACTTAATTTACACGTGATTAAATGTTTTGTGTTTATTCATAAATCTTTGGGCTACTTAAATTTTGGACTTTGAAGCTTCTCATTTTACTTGTAATTTCACAGATCCATTTTTTAATTAAAAATTTTATTTCAAAAAAAAAATTTATTCATAAATCTTTAGGCTACTTAAATTTTGGAGTTTGAAGCTTCTCATTTTACTTGTAATTTCACTGATCCATTTTTTAATTAAAAATTTTATTTCAAAAGAATTCATGTATATTTAAATTGAAAGAAAGAAAGTGACAAATAGTAAATGAATCAAGTAGCGCTCCAGTCCTCAGCGTACGACCATTTCGCGGCTTCTCCTACCAGATGGGTGCACCTCTCCGCACGAAGCCTGAGATACGAAGGGACCGGGGGTGGGGTGTTACAATGTTCTTCAATTGTTATTGTTTTATTTCCTGTTTGGTACAATGATGATTTTATTGTTTTATTTCCTGTTTGGTACAATGATGATTTTATTGTTTTGTTAAATTCAAATAACAGATAGATTTGTCTGAATCATTTATTATATTAGTGGTTATGTAATTCATGGTCCACCAAGAACATCATATGATAAACCACCAATCAATGTTTTGATAATTACAATGGATATTGAACTTCAATAATTTGAAGGAGTTATTCAAAATGCATTGGAAATTTCAATACGTGCAATAATGACTATCAACTTTAGATATCTTTTTTTTTCGGCAACATGGGATTAAATTATTCAGTGGTTCCTATTGGACTTTATCAAGCATTAAAAAACTTTTTTTTTTCTATGGTACAAGAGCTTCTACGTCTTTATAGTATGGAGGTGCATATAGAAGTTGTAGATCGAAGCCATACCCAAGGTCTTACAAATAGGAGTGGTCAACACCATGAAGATTTTGTTGCCCCCAATATACAATGATCAATGGAAAACAATTGGTCTATCTACAATTTCTCCTATTGAAGGTGCAAGGCAAGACAATAATAATGTCTTTGGATGTGATAGCCCTAGTGTACATTTATCTAATGATGATGACGACAATGCTGCTAATGATGAAGATTATATGGATGATAGTTGTAATACCTGAAATTTTAGTGATGTCATAATTGTAATATCAAAAATTTCAGTGATATAATAATCGAAGTTTGAGTTTAAAACACATTTATGTATATATTTAAATATAAACACATATTTGTATTTGTCATTTGTACGCAATTAATTAGTTAATATGGAAGTATAAAAGAATATACGATGATTAATATTAGACATAAAAATTTTTGGATAATTATATGCTTCTCTATTTGAATAAAAAAATAATATTATTAATATGATATTAATATAGAAAAAAAAAACATGTGTATAAAGTATTAATTAGATGCACTCATAAAAATAATATTTCGTGTAGTATGATGGTAATATACATAAAGAAGAACTGTGTGAAAGAAAAGCACTCATAAAACATCCCATGTGTTGAGATGTTAGAGTGGGCATGTGTGGGAAGGAATAATCCCACATTGGAAAGTTAGAGACACAATTTAGAGGAGGGCCCTATATAAACCCCCCTACTCCACCCATTTCATTCATCCCAAAGACAAGAGTTGAGAATTCCTCTTGCTTTCTCTTTGCCTCCTTCTTGGCAACCTTAGTTCTCGTTCTTCTTTGCTTGAGCTATTC
>JAJIYU010017372.1:0-11711 GCA_030144865.1 Tinospora cordifolia | reverse complement strand
AGATAATCAAAAAATTACTCTTGTACCATTAACTCCTCAACAGGTCTTTGAAGACCAATTGAAGTTGAAAAATGAGAGCCATGGAAAAACAAATGAGAGTGAAAAAATGAGAGAAAAAAATGAATGGAAAGACAGAGAAATAAAAAAGAGAATGAGAAGAAAATAAAAAAAGAAATAGAGGAAAAAGCAAATGAAAAAGAGAGCAAAGAAAAAGAAAGTGAAGAAAAAAAAAAGAAAAGAAAATAGTAAACTGCAAAAGAGAGTGAAAAGAGAGTTGCTTATTTTACAAAACAACCTTTATTTGTACTTGTACAAAGAAGTTTGTTTGATAACAAAAAACCTTAACCCTTCTCTTCCAAGTGTTGTTATCTCTTTATTGCAGGAATTTGAAGATGTGTTCCCAGAGGAAGTTTCTAATGGTTTACCACCTTTAGGAGGTATTCAACATCAGATTGATTTCATTTCGGGAACCACAATTCCAAATCGTCTAGCCTATAGAAGTAATCCAGCAAAGCCGAAGGAATTTCAAAAGCAAGTTGAAGATCTCGTGAGCAAAGGACAAATTCGAGAGAGTTTGAGTACTTGTGCAGTTCCCGTACTTCTTGTTCCTAAGAAGGATGGATCTTGAGAATGTACGTTGATTGCAGAGTTGTGAATAATATTACGGTAAAGTATCACCATCCTATTCCTTGTTTAGATGATATGTTTGATGAGTTACATGGTTATACTATCTTTACCAAAATTGATTTGAAGTCTGGATATCATCAAATTAGAATGAGGGAAGGAGATGAGTGGAAGGATTTTAGCACACTTGCTGCACCTCTAACTAAAGTTATTAAAAAATTTGTTACTTTTCGTTGGGGCAAGGAGCAAGAGCATGCTTTTAATGTTCTTAAAGAACATTTATGCTATGTACCTTTGTTGGCATTACCTAATTTCAGTAAAACTTTTGAGATTGAATGTGATGCCTCGGGAGTTGGTATATGTGCTATTTTGATGCAGGGAAGGTGACCTATTGCTTATTTCAGTGAAAAGCTAAATGGGGCTGCATTGAATTATCCAACCTATGACAAGGAGCTTTATGCACTTGTGAGGGCGTTAAAAACATGGCAACATTATCTATGGCCTAAAGAGTTTGTCATCCACACAAGTCATGAATCTTTGAAGCATCTCAAAGGTTAACGTAAGTTGAGGCATGCTAGATGGCTGGAATTTGTTGAAACCTTCCCATACGTCATAAAATACATGCAAGGTAAGGAGAATGTAATCGCAAATGCTTTATCTAGAAGGTATGTTCTTCTTACTTCTTTAAATGTACGTTTATTAGGTTTGAGCATGTTAAGGAATTGTAGGCCAATGATCATGAATTAAGTGATATTTTTCATGCTTGTGAATAGGGAGCTTTTGGGAAATTTTATAGAATTGATGGTTATTTGTTCATAGAGAACAAGTTGTGTATACCAGCAAGCTCTATATGAGAATTGCTTGTCAAGGAATCCCATAGGGGAGCATTAATGGGGCACTTTGGTGTCACAAAGACTTTAGCAATTTTACAAGAACACTTTTTCTGGCCTAGGATGAAATGAGATGTGGCACGTGTTTGTGACCGTTGTATCATCTGTAAAAAGGCTAAATCCAAAGTTTTACCAAATGGACTTTATACACCCTTGCCTGTACCTAATAAACCATGGGTTGACCTAACTATGAATTTTATTTTGGGTTTACCAAGGTACAAGAAAGGTCGAGATTTCATATTTGTTGTGTTTGACCTATTTTCTAAAATGGCACATTTCATTCCCTGCCATAAAATAGATGATGCCACTTATATTGTTGACTTGTTTTTTCGAGAAGTTGTGCGTCTTCATGGTGTACCCAACACTTATCATCTATAGACTGATGGACAACCAGAGGTCGTCAATTGAACATTGACTCAATTGCTTAGAACTGTCATTCATAAGAACTTGAAAATTTGGGAAGACTGTTTACCTTTCATTGAGTTTGCCTATAATAGAAGTTTGCATTCTTCTACAACATATTCTCCATTTAAAATAGTTTATGGATTTAATCCTTTGACTCCTTTGGATTTAATACCTTTACCTATTGATGCCAGGGCAAGTTTGGATGAAGATAAGAAAGCTGAACTGGCTAAAAAGCTTCATGAGCGCATCAAACAACACATTGAGAAGAAGAATGAACAATATGCATCCAAGGCAAACAAAGGACGACGATGAATTATTTTTGAACTAGGTAACTGGGTGTGGGTGCATATGCGAAAGGAGCGATAACTCAACGAAAGTCCAAGTTGCATCCTCATGGGGATGGCCCATTCCAGGTTCTTGAGAGGATCAATAACAATGCCTACAAAATAGATCTTCCTGGTGAGTATAACACTAGTGCAACATTCAATGTTGCTGATCTTTCTCCTTTTGATATAGATGATGATTCGAGGACGTACCTTTTTGAGGAAAGGGGGAATGATGCAGATTATGAAGTTGACAAAGATGACACGAATAAATTAATTAATTGTGACGATGATGCTTTGCATATTCCAAGAGGACCGATTACAAAGGCCCATGCTAAAAGACTTATTGAAACACTACTTGGGCTGGTTGAAGACATTTGGGCCAAACAAGGTGTTAATGGTTTTTTCGACTTTAATATGGGCTTGGATGAATCAAAAGGAGCTATGAGTGTTATCCAAGTGCAGGATAGTGAAAACTATAAGAAATAAAAAGAACTCTAGTAGAAATGCACGTGTGGACAGAATAACTCAAGTCATAATCTCATTAATTTGAGATGATAAAGTTGGTTTATTGGTCATTATTAGAGGTTGGACGAAATTAGTTAATTTTCTATGTGTTATTGGTTTTTTATGTCAAACATTTTAGTTTTCAAGGTGTAATAACTATGGAAGAGTGTGTTTGTGTTTGGAGTTAATATTGTCTATAGGAGTTACTCACTGAGTTGTGATATGTATTAAGTGTCAGTAGTGTAGAGTCTACAATTCCCATGGGTTAGTTAATAGCTATTTATTTTTATGACTTTTAGTATTCCCTAGAGTTACATCCAAGATTTGTATTAATTGACTTGCTCATCTTTGAGGAAGGCATCAAATCAGTAAAGTGAATGTTTAATCTGAACATTTCAGATTTCAAAGAGGCTTTCTTTTATGTTCTTCATTGAACTTTTCTAGACTTATCAAGGATTGATCAACCTTGTGGCGTTTAACACTTTGGGTTCTTGTTTCTTTGTTATTCAATCGTTCAAGTGGATCATTAAATTTGATCTTTGCTTTATTGGGGTGAGCATACTACCTTGAATGGGTGTTCTTAGGATCTAATTTCTAGCTGGTCTACATCAAAGTGAAGTTTAGCTTTATACTGATTCTTCATTCGAGCAATTAGAGAGACAAAGTGCTTTAGCATCTAAATTAGCTTAAGATCGCTTAGGAAGGAATGTTATTGAAAAGAAGTGAGAAAGTGAGCTTTAAAAACTCTTTCAAGAAAAAAACATTAGTCATAATCACATATTAGGCCCTTCTTTCTACTCCAAAAGACAAGAAAAACAAGTTGTTTTTTTTTCTTTTTCAATGTTATAAAGAGGAAAACAAGGGTTACATTCATTTTAAAGCTACCAAGCTACCTAAGAATGCGATGGAGCTCATTTGAAACCTAAAAGTAATGCTTTGCTGAGAGAAACAAGGGTCCCAAACTGCTTCGAGTATTTAAATAAGGTAGACAGTCTCTTTAGGTATTTTATTGTAATTCATCCTAAACGGGCATTGACCATTAAAACCCCATCACAACAAAAGAAATCTATTCTAAATAGACTATCACTCATTTTGCTATAGAGGAACTTCAGAATATGATTTCTTAAAACGGTTTGGTCATTTCTAAGAGAGTAATAAAAAGGCAACAATAGCTTTTTTGAGTTTTATTTTTATTTAGATGGTTTAGAATGCGATAATATGCAACATCCTGATTAGCATTTTTACAAAGAACTTTGGTACGTAAAGCTCACTACTCCCTTCTAACTAAGCAATTCAATAGTGAAAAGTTTTTTCTGCGAAGAGAATCAATTTCTAGTGAGCAATTGACTCATTTCCTGTAAGAGGAAAGAAAAAATAAATATGTTCAATTATTTTACGAGTACCTCACGTGTTGAGAAGGTATGGAAAGTGATGTTTATTTTTAAACTGATTCTTCCTTTGATCAATTAGGGACACAAAACTGCTTTGGTTTCGAAATGAGCTTAAGATCGCTTCAAAAGGAATGTTATCGAGACGAAGTAAGGAAGTGAGATTTAAAAACTCTTTCAAGTAAGAAACATCAGTCTAAATTAGAATTAGGCCCTTCTTTACTCCAAAAGACAAGAAAAGCGAGCTATTTTTTTTTCTTTTTCAAGGTTATAAAGATGGAAACAAAGGCTACATTCATTTTTAAGGCCATCTAGCTAGCTAAGAATGCGATGGATCTCATTTGAAAGCCAAAAGTAACACCTTTCTCAAGAAATAAGGGTCCTGAATTGCCTCAAGTATTGACACGAGGTAGACAATCTCTTCAGGAATTATAATTCATCCTAAACGGGGTGTTGACCATTGAAAACCCATTAGAAAGAAAGGAATCTATTCTAAATAGGCTATCACTCATTTTTCTATGGAGGAACATTGAATGTGATTTCTTAAAATGGTTTAGTTAGTTCTAAGAGAGTAATGAAGTTAAAATAGCTCTTTTGAATTTTATTTTTATTTAGATGGTGAACGATTGTAACACCCCAACCCCCGTATGTTTAAGCATTGGGCACGACCACCATTATCTTGACAGTGGACTAAACCAAACGGTGGGTCGGGCCGGTGTTACATTTACAAGTACACAACTTGCTCACTTTCTATTTCAATTATTTCATGCCTTGATTGTATTTAACAGTACATAACTTAAATTTAAAAAAAATAATAAGGCAATAGTACAACAAATAACTAAAATTCATAAACTCAATTAATTAAATAAAATTGAGTACATAATTTGAACTTAAAGAAAATTATTGCAGTGGAAGATTCAAAACTCGGGCAACATGCCCTTATATAGAAATTTTAAAACATTTTTAAATAAAAGAACCTAACTAATATTCATGGTCTTCATGTAATTCAATTACCTGAAAAATAGAAGGGAGGGTGAGCACATAGCCCAGTGGATTTTTCTAAAATCTATATCATTATTTCAATTCAAACAAACCAAGCATATCGAAAGCTTTTGTACATTAGGCGATTCAAACAATTTCTTGTTTATGGTTGACATTCGGACTGAAAGAGTTTAATCTCTGTGTTCCACATCGTTGGGAGAGAGAATCACTATTGGAAACTCAAACCCCAATATCAATGAAGTGGGATCACTCTTGGAAACCCAGTTCAAAATCATCAATGGTAAACCAGATAGCCGGGTCGGGGGTGGAACACACACGATGAAACTATGCAGTCTATCATCGCACCGCCACGTGGATTGAATCATTATTTAATTTTTTTTAGTGATAAAACACACAATATCAGATTAAACCATCGATGCAACATGTACATAACATAAACCATCAAATATTCATTAATGGCACAGTTCAAGCATATCATGCATCATTATTCTTGATTTCTAAACATGTATAACATGTATATTCATGGCACATCAAATAAATAAAGCATGCATATTTAAAACATATATTCAATCATTAAACTTCAAAACATCATCATACATGCAATACCTATTCAAATTAAAATAAAAAAGTAAAAGTTGGAAATCATTTCCACCTTAAATGTGTCTCTTCTGCACACCTCTAAAATCCAGCAGAGTTCTGTTACTTCAAGGCTTCCAAACACTCAAGAACTCTCAAGAACACTCAAGAGTAGTTTAAGATTACTCAAGAACTAAGGGGATTACCAAGAAGAAGGCTAGAGAGAGTCAAGAGGGACTAGTACGCTCTTGATTTGGGATGAGCACAATGTGAGCGTTAGGGGTCCTTTATATAGAGTTCAAAATTGAGTAGAATGGTAAGTTTTTGGTGTTTTCCTTGTAGGAAACTTTCCAATTATTCAAAATTTCATGCCCCCCCAAGCATAGAAAAATAGTAAGTGTATTTAAGCAATTTTTGGAATTTAGAAACCTTTTTTTTTGGATTTTTGGAAACATTTTTATTGATTTTTATTCGAATTTTTCATTTTTATTTCGGAGCATTCGATCCGAGCTGTGGGATCGTTCTCGATCGCAAAGGTAGATCATAGATCGCGCAGGTTCGATCTGGGTTATTGGATTTTCCTCGAGCGTGGCATTTGGTTCGCAATCGATCAGAATGCGTCTTTCTGGGCCGTCAGATGCGCATCAATCGCAGTGTGCGGATCTTGATCGTGATCAACCAATTCCATCCGGGCCGTTGGATGATCCTCGATCGCTGTGTGTTTGCGATCTCCGACTGTGCCTCTGATCAGACCTGTTGGGTGTTTCTCGATCGCAGCACATTCGCGATCAATGATCGCGCTTGAGCCGTGACCGTTGGATCTGATGGATTGAACGTGGGCCGTTGGATTTTGTTGATTTGGTGCATCCGAACGCTGGTTTTGGTTTGATCTCGTTCGTTGGATCTGGTAGATTGTTTGTGGATCGTTGGATTTTAGTGATTTGGTGCATCCGAGAGTATGGTGTGGTTTTGATCGTGACCGTGAGATCTTAAATCGTGCGGATGATGTATTTGTGGCCGTTGGATGCAGTTTCTAATACCAAAATCACTTTCTAAGGTAACTATTATCCGAATTTTGCTAATTAGACACTTTCTAATTGATGAAAACTTGGTTTTATTACACAAATCATTCTATTTTATGGACTTACTAATATTTTCCCCTCTCTAATTATTTAATATTGCATTTATTAGATATTTTTCTATTTCTTTAATATTGCCAACAATTAATAATCCCTATTTCTCTATTTTTTTCATTTCTTTATTTGCCTATGTAATTTATATTCCTTTCATTTTTTATTTAATTATAAATTGATACTTATATAATGTTATACTTATTTTTTTTATAATTATAAGCATACTTCATTTTTATTCAATTATGTAAAGCTCACAACTCCCTTCTAACTAAGCAATTCATTGGTAAAAAGTTTCTTAAGCAAAGAAAATCAGTTTCTAGTGAGCAATTGCTTCATTTTCTATAAAAGAAAGCAAAATTGAACTTGTAAGAAAGCAAATTGTTAGAGTGCAAGGAGACCAACAAAAGCTATTTTGAATCTACGAGTACCGAACGTGCAACGAAGGTGTGGAAAGTGCACTTTATCTTTAAACTGATTCTTCCTTCGAGCAATTAGGGAGACAAAGCAGCTTTGGCATTTAAACGAGCCTAAGACCTCTTAGCAAGGAATGCTATTGAAACAAAGTGTGCAAGTGAGCTTTAAAAACTCTTTCAAGCAAAAAATATTAGTCTAAATGAGATATTAACCCCTTCTCTACTCTAAAAGACAAAAAAACTTAAGTGAAGAAAATCAGTTTTTAATAAGCAATTGGTTCATTTTCTATAAGAGGAAAACAAAAATAAACTTGTTAACTTATTTTACAAATTGTTAGAATGCAAGGAGAGTAACAAAAGCTTTTTTTAATTTTACAGGTACCGAGCCTGTAAAGAAGACATGGAAAGTGAATTTTATTTTTAAACTGATTCCTCCTTTAGGCAATTAGGGATGCAAAACTGCTTTGGCATCGAAATAAGCTGAAAATTGCTTAGGAAGAAATGTTATTGAAAAGAAGTGAGGAAGTGAGCTTTCAAGCAAGAAACAATATTCTAAATTAGATATTAGCCCCTTCTCTACTCCAAAAGACAAAAAAAGCAAGTTGTTTTTTTCTTTTTCAAGGTTATAAAGAGGGAAACTAGGGCTACATTTGTTTGAAGGCCAAAAGTAACACTTTTCTCAAGAAACAAAGGTCTCGAACTGCCTCAATTGATCCTAACAGGGGCATTGACTAATAAAATGTCGTAACAAAAAATGAAATGTTGAATATATCACTCGTTTTTCTACAGATGAACGTTGAATATAATTTCTTAAAGCAGTTTGGTCATTTCTAAAAGAGTAATGCAGCAAACAATAGCTCATTCGAGTTTTATTTTTATTTAAAATGTCAAGAATGCGATAATATGGAAGATCCGAAAGAGATTAGTGTTTTCGCAAATAACTTAGCCACGTAAAGCTCACTACTCCCTTCTAACTAAGATATTAGCCCCTTTTCTACACCAAAACAAAAGAAAAGCAATTTGTTTTTCCTTTTTTGGGTTATAAAGAGGGAAACAAAGGCTACATTCGTTTTTAAGGCTACCTAATTAGCTAAGAATATGATAGTGCTCATTTGAAAGCCTAAAGTAACGCTTTTCTCAAGAAACAAGGATCTCGAATTGCCTTGAATATTTAAATAAGGTAGGCAGTCTCTTTTGGTATTATAATTTATCTTAAATGGGGCATTGGCCATTAAAAACCCACAAGAAAGAAATAAATCAATTCTGAATAGGCTATCACTTGTTTTTCAACGGAGGAACATTGAATGTGATTTCTTAAAATGATTTGGTCATTTCCAAGAGAGTAATGAAGCTATCAATAGCTCTTTTGAGTTTCTTTTTTTACTGAGATGGTTAAAAATGCGATAATATGCAAGATCTTCAAGAGATTAGCATTTTGGCAAAGAACAAAAGTACGTAAAGCTCAGTACTCCCTTCTAATTGAGCAATTCAATAGTGAAAAGTTTCTTAAGTGAAGAAAATTAGTTTTCTGGGTCCAATTAGCTGATTTTCTATAAAAGGAAAGCAAAAATAAATATGTTGAATTATTTTACAAATTGTTAGAGAGCAAAGAGATCAACAAAATCTATTTCGAATTTTATGAGTACTAGAGTGTGGAGAGGGTATGGAAAGCTATGTTTATCTTTAAACTGATTCTTCCTTCGAGCACTTAGGGACACAAAGTTGTTTTGGAATCTAAACAAGCTTAAGAACGCTTAAGAAGTGAGGAAGTAAGCTTTAAAAACACTTTCAAGCAAAAAATATTGGTCTAAATAAGATATTAGCTACTTCTCTTATACTCCATATGACAAGAAAAACAAGTATTTTTTTTCTTTTTCAAGTTTATAAAGAGGAAAACATGGACTACATTCGTTTTTAAGGCTACCTAGCTAGCTAAGAATGTGATGGAGCTCATTTGAAAGCCAAAAGTAATTCTTTTCTCAATAGACAAAGGTCTCGAACTACTTCAAGTATTTAAATGAGATAGATAGTCTCTTTAGATATTATAATTCATCTTAAATGGGGCATTAATCATTAAAAACCCATAACAAAGAATGAACTCTATTCTAAATAGGTTATCACTCATTTTTCTACGAAGGAACGTTGAATATCATTTCTTAAAATGGTTTGGTCATTTCTAAAAGAGTAGCAAAGTTAACAATAACCCAGGTATATAAAGCTCACTACTCCCTTCAAATGGTTTGGTCATTCCTAAATGGAGCGTTGACCATTCAAAAAACCCATAACAAGGAAAGAAATCAATTCTAAATAGGCCATCACTCGTTTTTCTATAGACAAACTTTGAATATGATTCTTAAAACAGTTTGGTCATTTTTAAGAGATTAATGAAGCTAGCAATAGCTCTTTTGAGTTTTTTTTTTTTTTTTTTTTGTTTACCTAGATAGTTAATAATGAGATAAAATGAAGGGTCGTGAAGAAATTAACATTTTGATAAAGAACTTAGGTATATAAATTGACTACTCCCTTCTAGCTGAGTAATTCAATAGTGAAAGTTTCTTAAGCGAAGATCAAATTCTAGTGAGCAATTGGCTCATTTTCTACAAGAGGAAAGCAAAAATAAACTTGTTAAAAATTTTTACAAATTGTTAGAGTGCAAGGAGACCAACAATAGCTATTTTGAATTCGAGTACCAAGCATGTACGAAATGTATGGACAGTGATGTTTATCTTTAAACTGATTCTTTTTTCAAGCAATTAGGGATACAAAGCAAATTTGGCATCTAAACTAGCTTAAGATCACTTAGGAAGGAATGTTATTAGGACAAAGTGAGGAAGTAAGCGTGAAAAGCTCTTTCAAACAAAAAATATTAGTCTTAATGAGCTATTTGCTTCTTCTCTACACCAAAAGACAAAAAAACAAGTTGTTTCTTTCTTTTTCAAGGTTTAAAGAGAGGAACATAACCTATATTAATTTCTAATGCTTCTTAGCAAGCTAAGTATGTGACGGAGTTCAACTAAAAGCCAAAAGTAACAATTTTTTCTAAAAACTAGGGTTTCGAATTGCCTTGAGTATTTAAATAAGGTAAACAACTTCTTTAGGTGTTATAATTCATCCTACACGAAGCGTTGACCATTAAAAACCCCTAACAAGGAACAAAATCTATTCTAAATAGGCTATCGTTCTTTTTTCCCTAGAGCTAAAAATAGCTCCTTTGAGTTTTATGTTTACTTCGATGATTAAGAATACCATAAAATGCAAAATCCTAAAGAGATTATGTTTTTGCCAATAACCAAGGTATGTAAGGCACACTACTCCTATCAAACTGTGCAATTCAATAGTGAAAATTTTTTTTAGAAAAGAAAATCAATATCTAGTGAGCAATTGGCTCATTTTCTATAAGAAAGTTTGTAGAGAAGGTATGGACAGTGAATTTTATCTTTAAACTGATTCTTCCTTCAAGCAATTAGGGATACAAAGCTGCTTTGGCATCTAAACAAGCTTAGGATTTCTTAGGAACAAATGTTATTGGAACAAAGTGAAGAAGTAAGCTTTAAAAACTCTTTCAAGCAAAAAATAAAAGTCTAAATGAGCTATTTGTCCCTTCTCTACACCAAAAGACAAGAAAAACAAGTTGTTTTTTCTTTTTCAATGTTATAAAGAGGAATGTAGAGTACATTCGTTTCTAAGGCTACCTAGCAAGCTAAGAATGTGATAAAGCTCAATCGAAAACCAAAGGTAATGCTTTGTTTTTTAGAAACTAGGGTCCTGAACTGCCTTCAAGTATAAGGTAAACAACCTCTTTAGGTATTACAAATTAGCCTAAACGACGCGTTGACCATTAAAAATCCCTAATAAGGAAAGAAATCTATTCCAAAAAGGCTATCGCTCATTATTCTACGAAGGAACATTCAATATGATTTCTTAAAATAGTTTAGTCGTTTCGAAGAGAGTAATCATGGCTAATAGTACCTCTTGTGAGTTCTATATTTACTTAGATAGTTAAGAATGCGATAAAATGCAACATCCTAAACAGATTAGTGTTTTTGCAAATAACTAAGGTATATCAAGCACACTACTCCTTTAAACTGGGCAATTCAACTGTGAAAATTTTCTTAAACGAAAAAAATCAATCTCTAGTGAGCAACTGGCTCATTTTCTATAAGAGGAAACCAAAAATAAACTTGTTAAATTATTTTACAAATTATTGGAGTGCAAAGAGAACAATAACATCTATTTTGAATTTTACGAGTACCGAGCATGCAGAGAAGATATTGAAAGAGAATGTAACACCCCAACCCCCACATTCTTTGAGTTTTGGACAACCACCATTATTTTGACAGTGGACTTAACCAATTGGCGGGTCGGGCCGGTGTTACTTTACAAGCGACACACACTTGACTTTCTATTTTTCAATACCACTTGCCTTAGAGTAAATTCAATAGTACAAATT
>JAJIYU010017371.1:0-11722 GCA_030144865.1 Tinospora cordifolia | reverse complement strand
CCTTATTAAATTCCTAAATTTAAGTCATGTACTGTTAAATACGATTAAGGCATGAAATAATTGAAATAGAAAGAAAGTCAAGTGTGTGTCACTTGTAAAGTAACATCGGCCCGACCCGTCGTTTGGTTTAATCCACCGTCAAGAGAATGGTGGTCGTGTCCAATGCTTAAAGATACGGGGGTTGGGGTGTTACAAAGGTGGTATTAGAGCTTAGCTATTAGATATGTTGGGCTAGAATTAGAAACTCAATCATTAGTTGTTTGATGAGAATTAGAAACCCAAATTAGGGTTTCACATTGAATTAAAATTTTAGTGCCCTACCTTCTATTTTTGAAAACTATTTTGGAAAGTGTTTTCAAAAAGGAAAAATATATTTTTAAATATTTTGTTTGGATACAAAGACTACAAGTTGAGTTGATAGTGGGTAAGCCTTGTCCCGAGTAAAGCTAAATATTGAAAGGGAGGTGGGTTATTCTGCCCTAAAAAGCACGGTTGCTAAGCAGACTTTGGTCTCGCCACCTGATTTAGAGGTTGTCCCACCAGCTCATATGAGTAGTCAGAGTTGAAGAACACCCTTATTTTCTATAAAAGGAAACTAGAAGGTAGAAAATTAGGCAAGAAAGTGAATAGAAGTTGAAAAAGATATCAAGTATGGTATCTTGACTAGACAAAGGTTGTGAGTCAACTAGATTGAACCTTAGGTCTGAAAAAAGACCCTAGGTAGAAACGTGGTGTAGCCATGGGTGGCACAGTGGATCGAAAGCAGAAATCTCTAGGGCATAGGCTAGAGACGAGAACTTGTGTGAAAACAAAAAATTGTTTGATCAAGACACAAGACCGGGAAGCTTCTGTATCTTTTGGTTTCTATGTAGTATGGGATGCATAGGAATTTGGGGGTATGGAGGAAGCCTAGACTTGGAGAATGATGGACCATGTGTGGTGAATGATCGGTAACTCTGGCAAAATGGGTTTCTCTATGCTTGCTGGTATGGGACGGTGGAGTATAGTGGGCTCGAGAACCTCAGTTATCGAGACATTTGCAAAATTATTTGGGTGCGGCTCTGTTTTGAGTGAAAACCTAAGTGGAAGGAGTAGAGTGGTATGAGAAACTTGAACTTGAAAGCTTAGGTGGAAGCTTGGAACCTTGCTGTGCAAGTTTAATTTATGATTGTGTGATATGCATGCTGTAATGTTTATTTGGTTTGAGACCAAATCCTATACCCATGCATGAAAAGAACCTAGAAGAAAAAGCTTTAGGCCACTAAACAAATCGAGAACTTAGAGACATGAATCTAGAGTCATGGTAGTACGAACGGAATGAAAACTTGAGGAGACGAATACAACATACAATGTAGAAAAGATGACCATTTCTCAAGTTTGGAAAAACACTTAGTATCCCGAAGATAAGAAAAGATGGGTGAGTACCCTAGATGAATGTCCTAATTGAAACTTCTATGATACCTTGTGGGATACTAAAGTGGCTTTGGCTTATAGATAATGGAAGGAATCCAAGAAAACACCAATACACCTGATCAAAGTAACCAAGGGGTAGATGTGGTAGCAGCTTCTGTCCTATCACCAGAGGTAATAGCAGAAATCACTCGACAGGTGGTCGAGCAAGTGAGGAGGACTCTACAGTCACAGCCTGAGGTTCAGAATGAACTAAGAATGAGAATCAATGAACTAGTCATTCCTTTAAGACTAATCATGCCCAAAGGAACGACAATTGAGATTAATTCAATCAAAAAGGGTATCCACTTCAAACGCTCTATAAAGAATAAAAACAAGAAACCACAAAATGATCAAAAGACGGGAAAGGAAGGCAAGAAATGAACTCACCAAATTGAAAAAGAACCCAAGAAGCAGGCTAAGAGACAAGGGTTGTGCTATGTGTACAGACAAAGGGGTCATTTTGCCAGAAATTGTCTAACTGCACCTACTCAGGCTCCTCAGACTCAAGATTATAAGGGTTATGGTGAGAACCAAGCCAGAATGTTGGATGTTGAAGCTCAAGAAGATCAAGACCCCCAGTAGAAACCTTCATAGTCCAATGTTAGGGCAAATGAACTAATTTTGAATATGAGTAGTGATAGGGAAACCTTTAGACTACTATATGTTAGCATTTATGAATTTCGAGTTGGAATAAGGCTTTGTACCCATTTATCTCTATTAATAAAATTCATTTCATTGAGAACTCTGAGTGTACCATTTTAACTAAGTGTTAGCCCATTAAACTAGCAAAGCCCTTGGGCGTACCAACTTAGTCAAAATCAAACCACCGGACAGAATGACGCCCAAGTGACTGAGTATAAATTTCGAGGATGAAATTCTTTTAAGGAGGCTAGGTTGTAATACCTCAGAAATTTGTCAAATAATTTAAAATAAACAAAATAAGTTAAGTAAATTAATTTCAAAGACTTTAAGAAATTTTTGGGTACAAATTGTGGGTTGGCACCTGAAAAATAAAATGTATTGGAGATATAATATAAATTAGGCAAATAAGACCTTAATTTGATAACTAAATGAAAATTTCAATTTAGTAGAATTAATTATAAAATTAAAAGAGTTGCTTAAGAAATAAATAGAAATAAAGTATAGATACACATATAGGTTAATAAGTGTATGAATAAGGTGTGTGTTAATACTACATATTATAGGAATATGTACATAGAAAAATTTATATAATTAAATAAAAATGTAGTATACGTACATTTATTAAAAATAAATTAAACATTATGTAAATATTAATTTATAATTACATAAACTATTATCTAAAAATGAAATATGAAATAAATAAAAATACATGAAAATAGAAAATGTAGATTATTTAATTATTGGCATTAAATATATTAAAGAAATAGAAAAAATATCTAATAAATGCAATATTAAATAATTAGAAAGGGAAAAATATTAGTAAGATCATAAAATAGAAGGCGATATGCAAGAAAATCAAGTTTTCATCAATTAGAAAGTGTCCAATTGACAATTTTCGGATAATAGCAACATTAAAAATCAAACTTAGTAATTAGAAACTACATCCAACGGCCAAAAACACATCATCCGCACGATCTAAGATCTCACGGTCACGATCAAAGCTCAAAACAACACCTAGGAGCACTGAATCACTGAAATCAACGGCCCAGAAACGATCTGCCTCATCTAACGATTATCTGATCACGAATGACACTACACTCGAGGTTCATCGTGTGGCCCGGATCGGTGATCAAGATCGGATGCTGTGCTCGAGATCCATCCAACGGCGGAGATCAAAGCCGCAGGAATCAATCGCGAACGTGCTGCGCTCGAGGATAATCGGATGGCCCGGATTTGAGACGTCTTCGATCGATCGCAAAGCAATGTGTCACTTGAGGTTGATCAACGGTCCAAGATTAAGTTCGTTCGATCCGACAGTCTAGATGCGTTTCGTTAATCGCAAACCAGATCCGCGTACTGTGCTTGAGGACAATCGGACGGATCGGATTTGATGATCCCAAACGTGTGCTGTGTTCGAAGCTCATCCGACGGTGAAGATCTTAGATCCTTGATGATCGTGCTGCGTTCGAGAAAATCTATCGGTCCAGATCAGATCATCTGCGTTGATGCGATTGAGAACGATCCAACGATCCACCACTGACCCGAAAAATCTTAACCGTGATCTAATGCCTCGATTGAGGAAAATCCAACGGTCTGGATAGAATCTGAGTTTGTTGATCGCGATGTGCGTGTCTCGAGCACAATCCAAGCGCCCATATTAAATGAATTAAACAAAAATTAAATAACCGAAAATAAGAAAAAAATTCCAAAAAAATTCGAAAAAGTTGTGTTTCCAAATTCCAAACTCACTTGCTATTTTCCTATGCTTGGGGGGCACGAAAATTTGAAAAATTGGCAAGTTCCTACAAAGGAAATACCAAAAGCTTACCATTCTACACTATTTTGAACTCTATATAAAGGACCCCTAATGCTCACATTATGTTCATCCCAAATCAAGAGCATACTAGTCCCTCTTGACTCTCTCTAGCCTTCTTCTTGGAAATCCCTTAGTTCTTGAGAGATCTTGAGTGTTTGGAAGCCTTGAGGTAATAGAACTCGGATTTCAAAGGCGTACAGAAGAGACCTTTTTAAGGTGGAAGTGACTTATAACTTCTACTTCTTTATTTTAATTTGAATAAGTCTTGCATGTGTGATGATGTTTTGAAGATGATTGATTGAATATATGTTTTAATATGCATGCTTTATTGATTTGATGTGACATGAATATACATGCTATGCATGTTTAGAAATTAAGAATATTGATGCATGTTATACATGAATTGTGTCATGAATAAATATTTAATGATTTATGTTTTGTATATGTTGCAACGATGGTTTAATCCGATATTGTGTGTTTTATCACTAAGAAAAGATTAGATAATGATTCAATCCACATATCGGCGTGATGATGTACTGTATAGTGTCATCGTGTGTGTTCTACCCCCGACCCGGCTTGCTGGTTTACCATTGACGATTTTGAACTGGGTTTCCAAGAGTGATCCCACTTCATAGATATTGGGGTTTGAATTTCAGTTTGTCATTCTCTCTCCCTACGATGTGGAACACAGAGATTAAACTCTTTCGGTCCGAATGTCAACCATAAACAAGAAATTGTTTGAATCGCCTAATGTAGAAAAGTTTTTGATATGCTTGGTTTGTTTGAATTGAAATAATGATTTAGATGTTTAGAAAGATCCACTTGGCTATGTGCTCACCATTCCTTCTATTTTTCAGGTAATTGATTCACATGAAGACCATGAAAATAAGATAGGTTCTTTTATTTCAAAAGTTTTTAAGTTCTATGTAAGGGCGTGTTGCCCAAGTTTTAAGACTTCCACTGTAATAAATTTTTTTTAAATCAAATTATGTACTCAATTTTATTTAATTAATTGAGTTTATGAATTTCAGTTATTTCTTGTATTATTGCCTTATTAAATTTTTAAATTTAAGTCATGTACTGTTAAATATGATTAAAGCATGAAATAATTGAAATAGAAAGAAAGTCAAGTGTGTATCACTTGTAAAGTAACACCGGCCCGACCCGTCGTTTGGTTTAATCCACCGTCAAGAGAATGGTGGTCGTGTCCAATGCTTAAAAATACGAGGATTGGGGTGTTACAGGGAAACATCAAGTTCAAATTTAAACAAATTAAAAATCTTTAAAATAAATCTAAAACATTTAATGACATGTAAAATGCTTAGACCACAAAGAAAAAAGGGGCACATGCGCAGTTCAGATTTAGTACAAAAATGAAATGCACTGAAAGTAATAACAACCTCTCTAGTGAGGTTATGTCAAAAGTCGGAGTCACCTAAGGATAGCCAACTTGCACTGTGTCAACTATCAATTGAAATAGAAAAGTGGGATGAGCTCGAGAGCCCAGTGGATCATACCGCCATCACTAGAATTATCCAGACCAAAATACCAAACATGCAAACACTTTCATTACATTAAGGCATTTCAAACACTTAAGTGTTCTTTGTTGTAGTTAAGACTGAAAGTTTTGTGGCCTCAGTGTCCCCCTCGTGGTCCGGGAGCGAATCTGGAGGTACCACCCGAGGGGTGGTTAGCTTTCGAGACCCTAGCGGGGGCCTAAGGTCCAAACTGACACCCAGCTCGCCACCAGTCTAGTTAAGGACACCCATGATGACATCCTAAGGCTAGTCATCGCACCGGTACGTGGTTCTTTATGCCTAAATTTATTCTTCTTTAGTTTCATAGATAAGGTTTTCAATCCACACTAGCATAACATGCACTAACCTATGCAATTTAAATCATACAAATCATTCAAGCAATCTATATATCTAGAAGCACATAACCAGACGTTATGATATTAGGGCAATCATTCTAATCAATAGTCATTCAATAATAAATTCTAGCATGCCCTAAATGCATAATTAAAATAAACAATCATCATGTTTAGAACTTAAAATCCAAATAATAACAGAGAGTGTAGTAATTACACCCACATTAATTTTCTAGAGTCATTCGTGCCTTAGCGTCGCCTCTGCTATTTTTGATCTGAAATTAAAATCAAGATAATTAATTAATTTATTTTCAAGTTCCTCCTATTCACCCAAAAATTTCTATTTCCACTTCAATTTAGATGGGTTAATTTCAATATTTAAAGATCCCTTAAAATTTCCTTTAGCTCTCAAATAAATATTTTCTACTTCCGTAGGATAGTTCTAATTTTTTTTTTTGTATTTACATCGAGATTCTAATCATATTTCTTTTTATATCAGAATCATTCGTTCGTATTAAATGTAACTCTATTATGAACAAAATAAGACTTCTCAATCTAGAATTTAACCTACTCTAGAAATATTAATTTACACACGAAATTATTTCAAAGCCTTAAAATCCAGTTCTTGGCGCTCATTTTCAGGAATAATTTATTTCCATCAATATCAACTCAGGGATTTAAGATTTATAGGATTATATTTCTCTCAAAAATATTAGAGTAAAGATTTTTAGTTCCTGAACTGTTACTCTGAAAATAGGAGTCAAATCAACTAAATAAATTTTCAAAAACAGTTCATTCATATTTAATTAAATCAATTCCTATTAAAATAAGGTTTCCTAAACTTCATTTCGTGCACCAAAAATCATAGAATTAATAAACTTCCTAAACTTCACTTTGCGCATTAAAAATTACAAAAATAATAAATTTCCTAAAATTTACTTCGCGCATAAAAAATCACACATATACTAAATTTTCAGCTATCAAAATTTAGTAAAATGTACCTCTTTGTTGTGATCGATCTCTTTCATTCCCTTTCGAAATTGTGATTAGATGCCCTAAATTTGTTGCATTCATTCAACACACAAGCATCCGCCATTAAAATACATTCAACCAAAAATTAGAAAATCACACTCTCATGGCTGAAAACATGCTCACCAGATTCAAAGGGGTTTTGAGATGGTTTGTATGAGTCCAAAAATCCTAGATCTTAGCTGGAACATTTTGAAGTGAGCTTGCGAAGATCCAACGGTGGTTCGAAATGGATCTGGCGTAACTGTTGTAGATCTGGCGAGTGTGGAACGAGGTGGTGGCTGGTGCTTGCAGATTTGAGCTCAAATGAGGTGCAATGGTGGTTGGTTTGCAGATCTAATAAGTTTTGGAAACAAGATGATGGTTGTTCATTGTAGGCTCATTCTTCCCAAATCATGCACAACAACTCTTCTTTGTTCGTTCGTCTAGTTGCAGTCGATCGTCTTCTTCTTGTCATAGGAACGCACCAGCAGCCCAGATCTGTGTTCTTCTTCGTGCGAGACGCAACAACAATGTTGTTTCGTTCCTTTTTGCAGCCAGTGAAGACGCATCAGCAACATATCAAGTTCTAGCTATTACACTTCGTTCCTCTGTTCGTTATTCACCCAAAATGCAAGTCTTTGCACTCTTGCACGCCAGATCTGCTCTTCGATCTATTATTCGCATATCAGCTACTACAAATCTTCATTTCACATTGAAAATGCTCTAGCAATAGCACCAAAGCGGACAACAGCTCACCATAGAGGACAACAACTCACCGCGGCAAACTACAGCCCACCACAGTAGACAGCAGGCCAATCCGGCGATGTTGAGGTGTAACAGTGGCTGTTGGGTGAGGCACAAGCTAGATCCGACACATTTTGGGATGTGTTGCTGGTTGGTTTTGTAGATCTGGTGAGTTTAAGGTGAAATGGCGACTGTTAGTGTGTAGATCTAAACTAGAATGATGTGGTTTAAGCTTGTAATGGTGGTGGTTTTGCAAATCTAGCAAGATCTGGAATGTGATGGTTGCTTTTGTGTAGATTCGATATTGTTTGCTTCATATTTGCTTTAGATTTGGAACGAGATTTGCTTTAGATCCGACGTCTTTGGAGCTGGTTTTAGAAGATTCACAAATCTAAAGAAGAGGAAAACTAAGAAATTTTGGTTTTCGTCTTCTTTCCTCTTTTTTTTGGATCTCAAATCCAAAAGAAAACTTGAATGGAAATCTGGATTTTTTTTTATTCTAGCTCCAGAACTTGAGAAAATAATGCAAATGATCCTCTTTTTTTTGAGTGCTTGTTTTGTTGTGTACCCTATACATAAAACAATTGCCTTATATATATATATATATATATATATATATATATATAAGCATACTTAGATAATAATAATGATTTTTTTTTATCAAATAGATTTTTGATTTATTCTATTAACCCTATGATATTCAAATTAATCCATGGTATACGTTGCAGATTCTGGTACTATATATATAACATTTGCTTTTGTGAGACGTTGAAACAAATTTGATCGAGAAGAATTAGAAAATTTTACTCGTGCGCACAAGAAAAAGGAATAAACTCTAATTCATGTGCATACAAGAAATTGGAAAGTTGCCTATTGACCGACCATCCAAAGTTACTAATTCTCACCCACTCAAACCTATATAAGGAGCCCCTATTCTCTCATTCTTTCTTGTCCCAAAGCAATAGCATACTAGTCCCTCTTGATTTTCTCTAGTCCTCTTCTTAGCAATCCCCTTAGTTCTTGAGTAATCTTGAACTATTCTTGAGTGTTTGAAAGTCTTAGAGTAATAGAGTTCAACCAGATTTCAGAGGTTTACAATTGTTTTTTTGAACCAAGAGGAAAGTTACTTCTCAAACCTCTATTTTACTTGTTTAGTTTAATACCATGTTCGTGTATGCTTGATTTCAGTTTAGTATGTATATTTAGGTTTGAAGAACATGATTTAAAATTTTAGATTTCCATGTATGTCATGTTAGTTGATCATAAAACCATGTCATGCTTAGATTATGCATGTTTAGGTTTATTTTAAAGCATGATGCATACTATGTGTTTGTTTTCATGCTTTGAATGTTTATGTGTTAAACATACTGAAATTATTTTATTTATGATTCATGAGTATGAAATTTAGTGAAAGATATCAAGATTAAGAACCACGTATTGTCACGATGACCATGAGGGTCACTGTGGATGTTCTTTACATGTGATTAGTTCACATGGGTGATGTCCCAAAATACTTGGAATATAGGTTAGGTCCTAAGTCCAATGAAACTTGACATAAGGAATGCATTTTCACTCAAGGGAGGTATTTTGATAAAGAACATCAAGGGCTTTGAAACCCTTTCAGTCAAATTTACAACTGTAAATAAAATACTGTTTGAAATGCCTAATTATTTACATGTGCTTGAATTTAAATATGTTAATCTAAATTAGTAATTTGGTTGTTTGAAAAAAAAATTATTGGACTACATGCCCCTTCCTCTCTTTATCTTTTCAGGAAATTAAACACATGATGATGCATGCTAAAGACTTAGAATGCTAATTTTTAGAAAGTTTCCATTTTATTTACAATGTAAGGGTATGTTGCCCAATTTTTGAATTATTTCTGTTGTATTAGCTTAAATAAATAAGGTTTGGGATAATTGAAATAGGGAGTCAAGTTGTGTACTTGTAAAATGACACTAGCCGGACCCCCTTGTGGTTAAGTCCAATTGAAAGTCTCGGGGGGTTCGGGTGTTACAAATGTGGCATTAGAGCTGCTCTAGATGTGATGGAGGATAAGACTACTTCAAGGGAGGTGGATTGTATGATCTCACATCAATCCTACACTAGAGCAATGTATGAGCTAAATGAGCAATTGTGAGCCTTACTAGTGCTAAGTGCTTTTAGGAAACTCAGGTTCGAGCCTTGCCAAGAACAAAATCTTACACCCAGTTAGTGGTGGCTAAGGTGGGGATGATATCAGTATGTGATGGGAACAACGTGTTACAAGTGTGGTATCAGAGCCTAGGTTTTAGGTGCTTTAAGCTAGAAATAGAAAGTCAAGCCTAAAAATGTTTTGTTAGGCTAGAATTAGAAAGTTTAATCTTATACCAATGGTGGTATTAAATTTAGAAAGTATTAACTTAACTAGGTTTGAACTGTGCTTTGAGTTAGAATTAGAATGCCCTACCTTTTATTTTTGAAATTGAAAACTATTTTGGAAAGTGTTTTAAAAAATGAAATATATGTTTTGAAATGTTTTGTTTGGATACAGAGATTGTAAGTTGAGCTAATAGTGGGTAAGCCTTGTCTAGAGTAAAACTAAACATTGAAAGGGAGGTGTGTTATCTTGCTCAAAAAAGATTGGTTGCTAAGCAGACTTTAGTCTTGCCATTCGATTTGGAGGTTTTTCCACTAGCTTGTACGAGTTGTCTGAGTTGAAGAACATCCTTACTTTCAATAAAAAAAATTAGAAGGTGAAAAATTAGGGCAAGAGATTGAATAAAAGTTGAAAAAGATGCCCAAGGTGGTATCTTGACTAGACAAAGGTTGTGAGTCAACCATATTGAGACCCTAGGTTAAGGGAAGAGACCTTAGGTAGAAACATAGGTGTAGCCAAGGGTGGCATAATGGATCAAATGCATAAAACTTTAGGATATAGGTTACAAACTGAAAATGTGCATGAATAGAATATTTGTTTAGTCAAGACACAAGATCAAAAAGATTTTATAACTCTGGTTTCTATGTGGTATGGGACACATAGGAATTCGAGATTATGGATGAAACCTGGACTAGCAGAATGACAGACCATGTTTGGTGAATGATCGATAACTTTGAAGAACTTGTTTCTCTACGCTTAGTTGGTGGGCTCAGGAAACCTTAATTATCAAGACATTTGCAAGATCATTTGGGTGTGGCAATTTTCTAAGTGAAAGTCTAAGTGGAAAGGGTGGAGTGGTATGAGACACTTGAACCTAAAAGCCTAGAATTTTGCTATGCTAGTGTGAAATTGCTTGATTGTTTGAAAAACTTGCTTGATTTGTTTATATGCATGTCATATGAAAACAAAACCTATACCCAACAAAAAGAACCTAAAAGCATAAATTGTTAGGCCACTGAACAAATCAAGAACCTAGAGACATGAATATAGAGTCATGATAGTGAAAACATTTTGTAATACCTTGAAAACTCTACATTTAATTAAATGAAATTCAAGATTAATTCAGTGAAATTGGGTGCAAAATGAAACCAGACTCATTTCAGGGCTAAATTTAACAGGTTTTCGAAAGTCTCATTTGGTTACTTTTAGGGACCCAAAATAACTTGAAATGAAGTATAGTAACACAAATTGACTAATGGGACAACATATCCGAAAACTAGAACAATTGGTCAAGGTTAGGGTTTTTATTTGACAAACGCCATTCAAGAGGTCCAAATTAGAAAGAATTATCATTTAGGGCACTTCAAGGGATCGAAATGACTCAAAACAAAACAAAATAACATGAACTAACAAAATGAATGACATATCCAAAAATTAGAATAATTGGTCGAGGTTAATGTTTTCATTTGCCAAACGCCCTTCAGGGGGTCTAAATTAGAAAGAATTGGCATTTAGGATACTTCGGGGGATCAAAATGACCTGAAATGAAAAGAAATGACATGAACTAACAAAATGAAGGACATATCCAAAAATCAGAACAATTGGCCAAGATTTGGATTTTCATTTGCCTAGTGACCTCAGTGGGTCTTAAATAAAGAAAGTTTTTGAGGGAAAATCACTTTGGGCCCAACCACACCTTAAAATGTACATTAGGTTTATGTGATTCTAAAACTATAGGATATAAATCATATTTTCATGTAAATAAGGAGATATTAATTTTTATTTGATTTTTGTGAACCCATGAAGTCATGGCCACCCCTAACATGTG
>JAJIYU010017370.1:0-11730 GCA_030144865.1 Tinospora cordifolia | reverse complement strand
ACCTTAATTTTCATTTAATTATCAAATTAAGGTCTTATTTGCTTAATTTTTCTATATCTCTAATA
Organism: Tinospora cordifolia; assembly: GCA_030144865.1. Lineage (NCBI taxonomy): Eukaryota > Viridiplantae > Streptophyta > Magnoliopsida > Ranunculales > Menispermaceae > Tinospora > Tinospora cordifolia. Next base: position 11,665 of record JAJIYU010017370.1, on the reverse strand, counting down.
TATTTTATTTTTCATGTGCCAACCCACAATTTGCACCCAAAATTTTTTAAAATCTTTAAAATTAATTCACTTAACTTATTTTATTTATTTAAAATTTTTTTCACAAAATTCTGGTGTATTACAAAGACCCCTAGAATTCCAGCGATGTGACAAAGTTTTTCTAAGAATCAACTCTCATAAAGGGATAAAATGGTTTGGAGTCAAGGGGAAGCTATCACCAAGGTTCATCAATCCATTTGAAATACTTAAATAGGTTGATGAATGTGCCTACAAACTGGACCTATCAACTAGAATGTCCTCGATCTACAATGTATTCCATGTATCAATGCTGTGGAAGTATGAACCAGACTCTCTTCCATCACACACTGGGAAGAAATTGATATACAGGATGATGCAACTTACGAGGAATCTGTGATCTGGATATTAGATAGTAAAGCATAGAGTCTCAAAACCAATGACATTCCTCTAGTCAAAGTTTTGTGAAGACATCACAACCTAGAAGAGGTGACCTGGGAATTGGAAGGCAAGATGCGGGCAAAGTACCCAGATCTTTTCAGCAAAAATGTCTGTTTGGACAACATTATACAAGTAATTACTCTTTTAAAAATTTCAAGCACGGAATTCTTTTAAGGGGGTAAGTTGCAATACCCTGAAAGTCAATAAACCCTTTACATTATTTTAGAATTTATTATTATAAAATAAATAATTCAAATAAATAAGAGAAAGCTTAAGTTTCTTCGAAATTTTATAACACAAGTGTTAAGAAACGCAAAATAACCTATAAAAATAATATAAATTTGGAGAACATGATAAATATCGACAAAACTATGATTATAGCATAGAAGACTCTAGTTATCACGGTAATGATTGGGATTATTGTGATAATGCGAGCAATCCCAAGAAAAACCCAAAAATTTAACGCAGTCATGGCTACTGTAACTATCTACCATGATAATGCATGATTATTGCGGTAATGTATCACGTTACTACTAAAGTATGTGATTTTATATATATATATATATATATTATTCATGCGTAGAAACCTTAATTATCAATTATTCTATTGCATAGTTGCACATGACCTTCCACAAACCCTACCTAGCTGCAATTGGTCGAGTTCTTCTCAGTCCATAACCATTCTACATTGATTCTAAACCATTCCAAACCCTTTCCTAACTATTTATCAAGCAAAGATTAAAGAAGAATTGCACAATTTGTGAGAAACCAGATTACTGCAATTTCACAAACTATTACAGACAAGGTAAGCACCAATTCTCACACTTAATACTTGTTTCTCACCACTGTTCCATGTTTTCTGAGTGTATACAGTCTCTTTTAATATAATAGATCATAAGAAACATGTAAGACATCCTTTTAAGGGGAAAACGAAAGAAGAGGCGCGTAAGATCAAGGTATGACATACTTTTATAAATTATAATGCATTTTTTGAACCTTAAGCTTTTGTATTAAAGAACCATGGACGAGAGGAAGAAGAACTTGCACGAAAGCACGATTTTCTCAAAAATCTCATGACTACCGCAGTAATGAAACTGATGTACACAAACTACACAGTAGCCTACAATGGTAGTGCAATTATAGTTCTTTGGTTATCGCAGTAACCTACTGCGATAACACACTAAGGATCTATTTGCGTTTCACACATGCATTTTGGCTACCACGGTAATGCAAAGAATTACCGTAGTAATGCACCAGCTTCTTCTCTTTGCCGCTTACTTATACACCCTAGTTACCGCAGTACCCCTCTCTTCTACAACGGTACACAAAAAGGAAAACAAGCAGTTGCATGTCTATTGGGATTTTCTTTCATAGCACACACCACCATGATTAAGTAATCATTAGATTATGATCTAACAACATTAGAATTGTATCAAATACTAAGAAAATAGCTTTAATCTTGAAAGGTTTTGGATTCAAGGGTTATTGAAGCAACAAGAAGAGGGTCCAAGGGAACAAAACAACAAGTAGAAGTGATTACCTTGCTCCCTAATATAATTAAAATTTTTAATACTAAAATATTGCTTGAATGCCTAGGAGCATGCTAGGTTGTGATTAAAAATGAATTAATTCCACGATTTCATATGTTTACATGAATGTTGTCTAACATGATCGTTTTATCCATGCTTGATGATTACATGCCTTCATAACATGAGATATGAATGACCATATTCTAGATTTCATGAGTTGATTAACATGTCTAATTTTCATGAATAAGTGATGTATGATGTATGATGAAATGGTATGCATGTGTGTCATGTTGAAATGAGTTGTTGTATAATTTTGATTACATTAAAATAAGATTTGAACCACGTATAGTCATAGTGGTCCATGGGGGATCACTGTGGGTGTTCTCCTAATTGAAACAATGGGTTCGTCCCTAGTTTTTGGTGATAGAATGAAGGATGTGACCCTAGTTCTTGGAGATGGAGAGATGAGTGTGTCTCTTATTTCGGGGTCGGGTGATGGGTGTGTTCCTATACCCTATTGGAAGTTTGCATATATTGCACTTTCCCTCTTTCCGTTCAATATGATTATGATGAGAGAACACCGAGTTAAGTTTCTGGGTCATAATTAAGAACTGATGGACGTTCAAATGTTTGAAATGCCTAATGTACGATAAGTGGTTGCATGTTCTGTGTTGATTTAAATAATGGTATTGATGTTCTGTGCATGATCCATTGGGCTTTCGAGCTCATCCTTCTTTTCCATTTTAGGTGACATTTGAGGCGGTGCCTTTTGATCAACATCTCCATGATATCTTACTTGTTAGCTGCAAACCTCACTATGGAGGTTGTTTGTGATACTTTCATTTTATTATATGGTTTAGACTAGGCATATGAACCTCTAGACTTATTTAAATTGTTGATTTCCATTATGGGTTAGATTTTGGCCACATAGGCTATGCTTTAAGACATTTTACTTATAGATTTCATTTGAAAACTTTGTTTCATGTTTTATTTAGTTGTAAATGTTGAAGTTAATGTTTCATTTATCTAATTATCTTTATATATTTCCATGGGTTACCTCTTGGTGTGTCGAGAATGTGTTTAATATGATTTGAATGTGAGAAAAGTAACGTCTTGGTTCTCGGTGGTGACACATGTACTGATAATTAATGTAGAATGGGTGTGTTTCTCAATGCATGACCTCGATGTGATATAAATGAAAGGATTGAGAATTGGGGTGTTACATGAACCAAAAATATAATAATTGAATGCAAGCATGGATCATATTAATAAATAAATGATCAAGAGAATTTCATCATTCATAACATGGTATACTATACAATTTTTTAATAAGGTTTTTATGTGTTTATACTTGTGATATAATGTTCGAGAAAGGTTTCCAGTGGTTCATGCAGGTCCAAGTTAAGTGGGTGAGGATACATAGGCCAATATAAAGGAAAGATCAAACAAAAAACAAAAGATGGTCGTTACCATGGACTCAAACCTGTAAATGTTTGCACATGTAATAAGCCCAATAGCAAGGGAGCAGGCAACCCAATAGTGCATCTAGGCCCATGCAACAACAACATGGAGACCCATTCAAAAAAATAATGATGCAAAACAACATGCAATGCAAAATGGCGTGACACTACTGCAGTAATGCATTGCAATACTGTGGTAGTGTGGTAGGAATTGGAAAATGTGCCTGAAATATTCGAATTTTTGATGTAATGAAATGACCACAATTCTGTATCGCGGTATTGTGAATAGGGTCATGTTTTAGGGTTAATTAAGTGTGTTTTATGATTTCCTAGAGACTCATATATAAATAAGAACATGTATTAGGTTTTTCATGATGTTATTCTTGGTTCTTATTGCTATTGATGGCCAGAGCAAAGGTAGAGAAGAAAAGCAGAGTCAAAAACAAAGAACAAGGTTGCAGTGAGAGTATGATTTTCTATTCATTGAAATCTTTGTTTGGTGATCTCTACATGATGTTCGACTAAGTATTTTTATTTCTAGGATATGATTTTGATTGTAGGAACCTTTGATTTTTATTTTGATTAATCTTGTCCGAGGTTTTGTTTTATACTTTGTGTGATTACTGCTTTTTATTTACTGGCTACAAATAAATTGATTTCAAATTGTTAAACTAACTCGATAGAGATGTTTAACAATTGGATAATTAAAGTATAAACCTAGAAGAATTAATTGATCGAGAGGTTGTTGATTCTAATGGAGGTTACACATGATTACTGTGTTTATTGCATTAGTTTGTTAATTTTATGCCTCGAGATGGGGTATTAGGGAATAGACTAATTGGTATTAAGGCACCTTGAGAGAGAGTTTTAATGATAAGTTTCATTACTTACAAAAATAAGAATTAGGTTAGTTAAAATAAGAATTAAAGGGGAATACATGATATTTTACTATTCTAGAATCCTAATTCATATAGTTTTAAAACCAACAATCCTTGTTTTCAATTTGCTTTTTGTTTAATGCTTTCAAACTTTGATCTGAAGCCTTAATAAAATTAACACTGAAATTAGATTGGGATTTGAGATTGTTAGACCTAAACCATTCCTTAAGAACGATATCCGATTATTTGCTGTATATTACTATTGTGATCTTGTACACTTGTAGTGATCTCAACAAGTTTTTGGCGTTGTTGCATGGGAACGATGTTTATAATCTTAAAACAAATTGAATTGGTTGAATTTTAATTAAGACATTTATTTATTAGTTGTTTAATATTCTTTAGTTAATTAAATACACTCATCTTTTGTTTGCTTGTGGATGAGCAGAGATTTTCTTGAGTTGAACGATCCAGACCTATTAAAGACCATTAGGCAAATTCAGTTGGAATCTAGCCATTAGGCAAATTCAGTTGGAATCTAAAAGTCATATATATGATATGGCTGAAAGTGGAAGATTAGTTGTTGGGAGTGATGGTGAGGCACCACTACTAGATTTCTTTAAACTCGTGGCAAATAATAATTGCTCCGGGATTGCTAAAACTCCCATCAATGCTAACAACTTTGAGTTGAAGCCCTCTTTAATTACTAAGGTGTAATAGTAGTAGTTTGGGGGTTTAACTAGAGATGATCCGATGACACATTTGAATTCTTTCATGAAAATCTGCGACACTATCAAGATGAATGGTGTGACTGAAGATCAATTGAGATTGAGGTTTTTCCCTTTCTCTTTGAGGGATGAAGTGCAAACATGGCTACAGACTCTCGAATGAGGTAGCGTCACCACTTGGGAAGAAATGGGACAAAAATTTTTACAGAAGTATTTTACTCCTACAAAGGTTCATCAACTAAGGTGTGAGATCAGTGCATTCAAGCAATCAAATTTTAAGTCTCTCTATGAAGCTTGGGAGAGGTTCAAAAACTTATTAAGAAGATGTTCTCAACGTGACTATCTCCCGTGGCTCCAGATTTAGACGCTCTACAATGGTTTAACACTACCTTCCAAAGCATTGGTTGATTCAACAATGGGAGGCTCTTTGATGGGGAAGTCTAGTATAGAGGCAATTTAGATTATAGAAGACGTGGCTGCTAATGCTTATGGTCATTGGTCAAAGAGAGGATAAGTTAAAAGGGTTGGATTACACTTTGTGGATGATATCATAGTCCTATAGGCCCAGATTGCTTCTATAACCCATTAGATGAATTCATTAATTGAGAAGCTTGGCAACAGCCAAATTCAGCAAAAACAGACTTAATCTATTTTAGCCATAGCTGAAGATCATAAATCTCCTTATACTGAAGAAACATCCATAGAACAATTGAATGATATGAATTGGTTCAACAATTGCCAAGGTCAGCCTTAAGGGTATAATGTGCCGAAATATTACCATTCGGGGATCTGCAATCATGAGAATTTCTCTTATGCTAGTAATAGAAATGTCCAACAAGCCCCTCTAGGTTATGCCCCTCAACAAGGCCTACATAACAAGAAACCATCTACGGAAGATAAATTGGATGAGATTTTGAATATACAAGCATGCCTCTTCAAAGAATTGACAGGGAGAATGGATAAAAGTGATAATAGAGTTTCAAGGTTAGAAGTTCAGATGAGGAACACGAATGCCACAGTAAAAAGCCTTGAGACTTAGATAGGATAGATAACCCAAGCACTCTCTAGCCAGTAGGGAAGTTCATTCTCTACTGATACTCAGGTAAACCCAAAGGAAAGCTGCAAACCAGTCACAACTAGAAGTGGTAAAGAAGCACAAAGCCCATCCCACCCATCTGGCCCTGCCATTATAATTGAAGAAACTGAAAGTTCTCAAAAAGTTGCATCACCACAATCAGCAAAGATCGGGTAGAGTGAGCCTAAATAAAAAGGAGGTGTGAGACATCCAGGCATAACTATTCAAGGTAGCAAATGCCTTGAGCCTCTAGCACTAACCTTTCTTTTGAGATTCCAAAAAAAGAAATTGGATTAATAGTTTGAAAAGTTCTTAGAAATGTTCAAGAAAATTCATATAAACATCCCTTTTGCAGAAACATTACAGAAGATGCCTAATTATGTCAAGTTCATAAAGGAGATCATGTCTAGGAAGCAGAAACTGGGAGACTTTGACATAGTGAAACTTATTAAAGAATGCAGTGTTATCCTGTAGTAAAAGCTTCCTCAAAAATTAAAATATCCAAAGAGCTTCACTATTCCATGCAACATTGGCTTAGATCTTTGAGAAGGCACTTTGTGATTTGGGGGCAAGCATTAACCTCATGCCTATGGCTGTATGCAAAAGATTGGGAATGTCAAAGATCAAGCCTAGCACTATTTGTCTTTCAAATATACACAGGGCATCATTTAAGACATTTTAGTAAAGGTTGATAAATTCATCTTTCAAATAGACTTTGTCATTTTGGATATGGAAGAAGATGGAGAGATTCCACTAATATTTGGGAGGCCATTCCTAGCTATAGGCTATGCATTGATTGATGTACACAAAGGCGAGCTCACTTTATGGGTGAATGAAGATCAAGTGGTTTTCAATCTTTACAAGTGTATTCAATTCCCCATTGATCTACATGAATGCAAGGGAATTGAGATGATAAATTCTTGCACTGTTGAAGTGGTGGATGAATTAAGCTCTGAAGGTAATATGGTTGGGTGCATTTCTTGCTCTATTTCCTCTTCCCAACCCATGACTAAAACCAAGAGAGTGAATGTTCTAGCTTTGGAAGCTTCATCACCTGAGCCTACTAGCACATATACTCCTTTGCCTAATCCCACCAATTCAGAAAATATCCAATGTTTTTAATCCCATTGACTTGCAACCCCTTCTTGATCATTCAAAGTATGTGTATTTGGGTGAAGCATCGACCTTGCCAGTCATTATCTCTTCTTCTTTAACCTCTATTCAAGAAGAAAAACTATTATGAGTGTTTCGAGAACATGAATCAGCCATTAGGTGGACAATTAAAGACATAAGGGGTATTGGTCCAGCTATCTACATGCACAAGATTCTAATGGAGAAGTCTCATAAACCTATAGTAGAGCATCAGCAAAGGCTAAATCCTATTATGAAGGAAGTGGTTAAGACTGAGGTGATGAAGTGGCTCAAGCCAGGCATTATTTATGCTATTTCAGATTCATAATGGGTCAGTCATATTCATGTGGTGCCAAAGAAGGGAGGAATCATTGTGATAACAAATGAAAAATACAAGACCATTGCTTTTAGAACTACTAAAGGGTGGAGAGTTTAATTATCTACAGGAAATTGAATAAACCACCAGAAAAGACCACTTCCATTTGCCATATGTAGATCAGATGCTAGACCAGATTGCAGGGTATGACATCCATTGCTTCTTAGATGGGTACTTAGGTTATAATCAGATAGTTAGTGCTCCAACAGATCAAGAAAAGACTACTTTTACTTGCTCATATGGTACGTACACATTTCAAAGAATGTCTTTTGGCTTATGCAATGCACTAGCTACTTTTTAGATATACATGATGGCCATTTTTGCTAATATGATAGAAGACATTATGGAAGTATTCATGGATGAATCCTCTGTGTTTGAGGCTACATTTGATGGCTGCCTCATTAATCGAGAAAGAGTTTCATCTTGTTGTGAAGAGAAGAACTTGGTTTCAAACTGGGAGAAATGCCACTTTATGGTGCAAGATGGCATAGTATTGAGACATAAAGTGTCTGTTGGAGGGCTAGAGGTGGACTGTGCTAAAATTGAAGTGATCGAGAATTTGAAACCACCTACATTAGTTTGAGAAGTTTGCGAATTCTTGGGGCATACAAGGTTCTATCATCGTTTCATTAAGAATTTCTCTCATATTACTCATACTCTATGCAATCTAATTGAGAAAGAAGCTGAATTTGACTTTAGTAATGAGTACCTTGCGACATTCACTACACTGAAGAAGGCACTCACGTCTACTCCTATCACATCTGCTCCAGTTTGGGGAGAGCCCTCCAAGATTATGTGTGATGCCAATGACTCTGTTGTTGGTGCTGTGTTGGGACAAAGAAGTGACAAGATGTTTAGAACTATCTACTATGCATGCAAGACAGCTAGACGATGAACAGAAAAATTATATGACTAGTAAAAAATAGTTGCTACCTATTGTCTTTGCTTGTGACAAGTTCAAAGCTTATATTATGGGTTCCCATGTCACAGTGTTCACTAATCATGTTGCAGTCTGTCATCTCTTTGCCAAAAAGGATATTAAACCTCACCTTATCAGATGGATCCTTCTACTTCAAGAGTTTGATATTGAAATAAAATATAAAAAGGGTATAGAAAATGTGGTATATGATCGCTTATCTTGTCTCCTTGGAGACATTGCTAATGAGTCTATGTGTATCGTTGAATTATTCGTTGATGAGCAGCTTCTGTCTATACTAGACTGTCTACCATGGTATGCTAACTTTGCTAACTACTGAGCTATAAGTAAAACACCACCTGATCTATCAAGTGCTCAACTTAAGCACTTCACACATGAAGCCGAATTCTATTATGGGATGATCCTTACCTTTATCGTTGATGTGCTTATAAAGGTAGTTATTGTTGCATTCTTGAAGATGAAATTTAGAAAGTCCTTCATGATTGTCATGCATCTCCTTACACTGGCCACTATAATCACTATAGAATAGCCCAACAGATTCTTGAGAGTAGGTTTTATTGGCCCACTATGCTTAAAGATGTTTGTCAATTCGTGAAAACATGTGAAACGTGCCAAAAAAAAGAAAAATGAAATGACTTTGAATTCCTTTGTGAAGGTTGAACTATTTGATGTATGGGACATTGACTTCATGGGACCCTTTTCACAATTTGATGGGAAGCAATATATATTGTTGGCTATTGATTATTTCTTTAAGTGGGTGGAACCTGTGGCTACAACAAAGAACGATGCTCGAGTAGTACTAAAATTCTTGGCCCACAATATCTTATCTAGATTTGGCACACCTAGACCTACTGTGAGTGATGAAGGTACACATTTTTGTAACTGTCTATTTAAAAACCTTCTCATTAAATATGGTGTGCGACACAAAGTAGTTTTGCCGTATCATCCTCAAACAAATGAGCAAGTGGAGGTTTCTAACTAGGAGATCAAGGTAATCCTTCAGAAGATAGTGGACACAAACTACAGGGATTAGACATAGAAACTTGATGATGCATTATGGGCTTATAGGATAACATTCAAAACTCTTATTGGCATGTCTCCTTATCAGCTATTATATGGAAAATCTTGTCATCTACCATGTGAGTTGGAACGTTGTGCTTATTGGGCAGTTATTAGATAGCTAACAATTTGGTGCACAAGCGTGTGGCGAGAACAGACTACTTCAACTAGTGGAGCTAGATGAATTCCAGCAGGAAGGCTTTGAGAATAATTGTATTTATATCAAAGAACTAAGAAATGGTATGATTAGCTGATTGAAAAGAAAGAATTCAAACCAGGCCAGCAAGTACTTTTGTTCAATTACGCCTGCGCTTATGTCTTAGAAAGCTGAAGTCTCGTTGGTTCGGACCATTTCTTGTCACACAGGTATTTCCTTACGACGCTGTTGAATGGAAAAGTTTAGTGGATGAGACTCTTTTTAAAGCTAACAACCAATGATGGAAAATCTTTTATGGCGGAACCCAGTGGAGTGCAAAATCTCTGACTCTGAAATACTAATATTCCATATCCACGTCAAGCTAACGTCATTAAACATAGTGCTCTGTGGGAGGCAACCCACTTGTCTTTTCTCATCTTTTCAATTTTTTTACATGATTGCATTATAAGTTTAATTGTTCATTGGCATGCATATTTGTACTTAGAATTTGTATAGATATATATATATATATCTGTGTGTGTGTGTATAAAGAAACAAAGAAGGGCACAAACAGAGTACCGCAGTACTGTCATCTTTAAAATCCAAAACTGCCTATTTTTTGCTCATTTCGCATTCCCACTCTCACTGCAAAAGCCCTCATCTTCTTGTGCATCTTGGTTGCAATCCATCCCCCCCCCCCCCCCCTCCCCTCTCTCTCTCTCTCTCTCTCTCAAACATCATGTGAGTTAATATACAATTGTTTGCGTTTCTTCCTTTAGTTTGCGCATCTTAGTTGAACTTTGTTTCATGTTGCATTGCATTTTGATTACTGATATGAACTTCTTCAATTTTTATTCATGCTCGACAAGGGTTTGATGGTATTCCTCAATGAATTTTGGGTCTATTTAGCCATGCATTCCCATTTTTAGATTTTATGTGCCTCTCCAATTCAATTTCTATGTTCTAACATGATATATTGCATACTTTATTGTTAGATTTTACTGTTCCAGTAAGTCCACTTTTTATATGCTGCATTTTCATTGAATTTTCCTTGTGCATGTTGCACTCATGTAGTAATTATATGCCTTTATGTTTAGATGTTTATTGCAATTGATTATAGGCCACCTAGAACAAAGAATGTTATTTCTTGGCCTTTGTAATATCCCAAAATTTTGTCAAATAATTAAAGATAAATAAGTTTGAGGAAAATAAATAAAATAAGTTGAATAAATTAATTTCAAAGATTTTAAGAAATTTTCGGGTGCAAATTGTAGGTTGGCACATGAAAAATAATTTATATTGGAGATATAATAAAAATTTAGGATAATTAAATGAAAGTTACAATTTAGTGGAATTAATTATGAAATTTAAGGAGTTGCTTAAGAAATAAATAAAAATAAAGTATAAATACATATATAGGTTAATATGGGTATGAAAAATGTGTGTGCTAGCACAATAAATGTGAATACTACATATTATAAGAATACGTACATAGAAAAATTTATAAAATTAAATAAAATGTATTTATTAAAAAAATAAATCAAATATTATGTAAACAATGATGTATAATTACATAATTTATTATCTGAAAAGGAAATATGAAATAAATAAAAATACATGGAAATGAAAAATATTGATTTATTTAACAAATAGCATTAAAATATTAAAGAAATGGAAATATATAAAATAAATGCAATATTAAATAATTAGAAAGGAGAAAAATTTAGCAAATTATCAAAATGGAAGGGCATATACAAGAAAATCAAATTTTTATCAATTTGGAAGTGTCTACTTGGCTAAAATTCGGATTATAGAAGCTTTGGAAAGAGATTTTGTAATTAGAAACACAATCCAACGGTCCAAACTCGATCTGTCCGATCCAACGAATAAGATCAAAGCCCTA
>JAJIYU010017369.1:0-11708 GCA_030144865.1 Tinospora cordifolia | reverse complement strand
TTAGGCGATTCAAACAAATTTCTTGTTTATGGTTGACATTCAGACCGAAAGAGTTTAATCTCTGTGTTCCACATCGTAGGGAGAGAGAATGACAAACGAAAACTCAAACCCAGTATCTATGAAGTGGGATCACTCTTGGAAACCCAATTCAAAATCGTCAATGGTAAACCGGCAAGCCGGGTCGGGGGATGGAACACACACGATGACACTATGCAGTCTTTGTTGTGTCATCTTGTGGAAAACTTGCCAATTCTTCAAAATTTCGTGTCCCCTAAGCATAGAAAAATATCAAGTGTGTTTTAGATAATTTTTTTGGAATTTTTTGAATTTTAGAAACATTTTTTTGGATTTTTGGATGGATTTTCGATTGATTTATTCGGATTTTTCATTTTTTAATCGGAGCATTAGATCGTAGCCGTCAGATCATTCTTGACTGCAACAGTAGATGTCCAATCGGGCAGGTTGCATTTGAGCGGTTAGATCTTCCTCGAGCGCGATGTCTGGTTTGCGATGGATCGAGATGGGTATCTCTGGGCTGTCAAATGTGTATCGATCATGGTGTGCAGTTCGCGATGGATCGGAGTTCATTTTTCTGGGTCGTCAGATGTGCATCGATCGCTATGTGGTTCGCGATCGTGATCAACGAAACTATCCTAGGTCGTTCGATCTTCCTCAATCACCGTACGTTCGTTATTAAAGAATGTGCCTTCGATCTGTATCGTCTGATGAACCTCGAGTAGCGCATTGGTTCGCGATCGATCAGAGATGTCTCAAATCTGGGCCATTAGATTTTCCTGAAGTGCTGTATTTTCGCGATTTTCGAATTCGCCTGGTTTGTGAGCCGTTGGATCTAATGGATCTATCACGGCCGTTGCATCAAGCTGATCTGGTGCTCTTGGGCGTTGTTTTGGGCTTTGATCGTGACCGTGAGACGTTAGATCGTGCCAATGATGTGTTTTTGGTCATTGGATGCAGTTTCTAATTATCAAATTTTATTTTTAATGTTGCTATTATCCGAAAATTGCCAATTGGACACTTTCTAATTGAAGAAAACTTGGTTTTATAGCACAAATCATTCTATTTTATGGTCTTACTAATATTTTTTCCTTTCTAATTATTAATATTATATTTATTAGATATTTTTCTATTTCTTTAATATTTCTACATTTTCCATTTTCATATTTTTTTTATTTATTTCATATTTCATTTTTAGATAATAAATTATGTAATTATAAATTAATATTTATATAATATTTTATTTATTTTAAATAAATACACGTATACTACATTTTTATTTAATTATATAAATTTTTTTATATACATATTCCTATAATATGTAGTATTAACATTTATTATGTTAACACCCACTTTATTTATACACATATTAACTTATATGTGTATATATACTTTATTTCTTAAGCAACTCTTTAAATTTCATAATTAATTCTACTAAATTGAATTTTTTATTTAATTATCAAATTAAGGTCTTATTTGCCTATTTTATTTTACGTCTAAATATTTTATATTATTTTTCATTTTCTAACCCATAATTTGCATCCAAAGATGTCTTAAAATCTTCAAAATTATTTTCACTTGACTTATTTCATTTAATTTCCTTAAACTTATTTATCTTTAATTATTTGAAAAAATTTTGGGTTATTACATCATCAAGTCCATGAATGCTGCTAGGGCATTAGTCAAACCAAAGGACATCGTGGTGAATTCAAAGTATCCATATCTTGTTTTGAAGGCAATATTGTGCATATCATACTCCTTGATTCTCTACTAGTGATATCCTGACCTAAGATCAATCTTTAAGAAATGAGTGGCCTCCTCTCAATTGATCAAACAGGTCATCAATCCTTGGCAAAGGATATTTATTCTTCACCGTAGCTTGGTTCAACTTTCGATAATCGACACAAATTCTCATAGAGCCATCCTTCCTTTTCACAAGCAACATCGGAGCTCCCTAAGGTGATTCACTCAGCCTGATAAAGCCTTTGTTTCAGAGCTCATCGAGTTGAGACTTTAACTCAATCAGTTCTATTGGCACCATCCTAAAAGGAGGTATGGCAATAGGGTTGGTTCCAAGGTGAAGTTCAATCTTGAACTCTAACTCTCTAGCAGGTGGAAGTTTGGGTAAGTCATCTGAGAACACATCCTTGTACTTGCTAACCACTGCTAGGTCTTGGGTTCTCTTTAGTTCAATAGGTTCTTCCTCAGATAGTTCCTCGAGCTCATTTTTCTGCTTTAAGCAGTTCAACATGGCTATGGTCGGACTTCTCAGTAATCTTCGCATATCCCCATTGATTCAATAGGTTTCCCCAGAAGGTAAGATTATGGTCACTCGTCTTTTAGGACAATCTATCAAGGCTTGGTATTGGTCTAACCAACCCATCCCCAAGATTACATCATAGCCATAAAAGGTAAAGTATATAGATCAATCGTTATGAGCTTATCCTTGAACCTTAGGTCACAGCTACACATTCTTTTGGAAGTCACAGTGGTCCCTATTGGCTTGGACACATTCAAAGTTATGGGTAGTGTTTTTCTCACAAGTTGTAACCTACTAGCTAGTTCTTCAGAGATAAAAGACTTAGAGGCACTCGAGTAAAATAACAATTTCACAGCAACATTAAACAACAAAAATGTACCTTAAATTTTAGGGACCTGGTCTTCCTAAGCCTCAACAATGAACAATCTGGCCTGGTTCTACCCACGGCCTTGGTTATGCCCTTGATTGACATTCGGCTATTGTTGCCTCCCCTGAGGACGACCGTTCTGACCTCCTCCATGCTGTGGCTATTGCTAAGTCACTTGAGCAAGTGTAGTTGGGCAATTCTTAGCAAGATGACCCTTCTGTCTACACACACAGCACAGCCCTTGCCTTCAGGCCTACTCTTTAAACTCATTTGTGGTTTGCCCCTATTTTTGTGGCGTTTTTTCAACATTCTTGCTTTTCTTCTTAGACCCATGATCTTTTTCATTCCTAGCCCTTTTATTCTTTCCCCTCATCCTTTGTTCTAGGTTGACTTCTAGTTCTAGTGTTAGGGGTTTTACGACGATGTCTTTGTAAGTTTTCAGGCCTAGAGTTTTCACTATCTTTTGGATCTCCATCTTGAGACCTTATGCGAATCTATTGGCTTTTCTTTTCTCTTCCCTGATTAGATATGGTGAGAATTTGGCCAGTTCAATGAACTTCCTCTCATATTCAACTATGCTCATATCCCTCTGATTTAGTCGAACAAAGTCTTCCTGTAGCTTGTTTAGAGTCGCTTTCAAAAAAGACTTTTCATAGAAGATCTCAGTAAAGTTCTCCCAGCTCATGATATCCACATCTGTATTAGGGTCCATCATCATCATATGCTACCAACTTCTAGCTGGCCCTTTGAAGTGGTGCGTGGCCAGTGCTACCTGTCTCAACCCAGTTACCTTCAGCACATTGAGAATTTCCTCCATTTCTTAGTACTAGTTGTTCGCTGAGATACAATCTGTGGTCCCATCAAATGAAAGAGGATGGAGCTTCTGTAGCTTTATCAACATCTTCCTCTATTTCTCATCGTCCACACCCTCCTGAGCCCCTCTGATGTTCGGGATCTTGGGCCACAGGTGTTGGCTATTGAACCTGGATAGGTCCAGGTACTTGAGGTTGTGGAGCCACCTGAGGGATTATCTGTGGAAGTGCGCTCAATAGTTGATCTAGCACCCTCTGCGACATCTCATTCATCATGGCCTCCATCCATGCCTCCATTCCAGTAGGCACTTCTTGTTCCTGTTGCTCAGTATCATCAGAGGTGGTGGATCGAGTTGCATACTTCCTTGCTCCAGCCATTTTCTACAATTCGAGTAGGTTGTTAGTATTTGCCTCGTCAAACGTTCGTACTATCATGACTCTAGATTCATGTCTCTAGGTTCTCGATCTGTTCAGTGGCCTAAAAGTTTTTTCTTCTAGGTTCTTTTCATGCATGGGTATAGAATTTTGTTTCAAAGGAAATAAACAGTATAACATGCATATCACACAATCATACAATGAAACAACTCACGCTAGCACCACAAAGTTCCAAGCTTCCACCTAAGCTGTCAGGTTCAAGTATCCCATACCACTCTACCCCTTCTACTTAGGCTTTCACCCAAAACAGAGTTGCACCCCAACAATTTTGCGAATTGCTCAATAACTAAGGTTTTTGAGCCCACTATACTCCACCGTCCCATACTAGCGAGCATAGAGAATCCCGTTCTGCCAGAGTTATCGATCATTCACCACACATAGTCCATCATTTTTCAAGTCCAAGTGTCCTCCATAACCCCAAATTCTTATGCATCACGTACTACATAGAAAGCGAAAGATATAGAAGCTTTCGAATCCCATGTCGTGATCAAACAATTTTCTGTTTTCACACAAGTTTCAGTCTTTAGCCTATGTGCTAAAGATTTATGCTTTTGATCCACTGTGCTACATATGGCTACACCACGTTTCTACCTAGGGTCTTTCCTCTGGACCTAGGGTTCAATCTGGTTAACTCATAACCTCTATCTAGTCTAGATACCACCTTTGGCATCTTTTTTGACTTATAATCAATTTTTTGCCCTAATTTTTTACCTTATAATTTTCTTTTATAAAAAGCAATGGTGTTCTTCAACTCAGACTATTCGTACAATTTGGTGGGATAACCTGCAGATCGGGCGGCGAGACTGAAGTCTTCTTAGCAATTGTGCTTTCTAGGGCATGATCACCCACCTCCATTTCAATGTTTACCTTTACTCAGAACAAGGCTAACCTACTATCAGGTCAACTTGTAGTCTTTGTATCCCAAAAAACATTTCAAAAACGTATACTTCCTTTTTGAAAACACTTTCTAAAACATTTTTCAATTTTCAAAAATAGAAGGTAGCGCATTAAACTTTCAATTCAATGTGAAACCCTAATTTGAGTTTTTAATTCTTGTCAAGCAACTAATGTTTGACTTTCTATTTCTAGCCTAATCAACACATGTTTAGGCTTGACTCTCTATTTTTAGCCCAAGGCACCTAAAGTCTAGGCTCTGATACCACCTTTGGTATCAAAAGAAACTTTCTAATTTTTGGCCCAACAACTAATGCCTAGGCTCCGATACCACCTTTGTAACACCCCAACCCCCTAGAAATAGGTTTAAGCTCAACCATAAGGCGAGTTGGGTCCTATGTTACATCTACAAATGCACAACTTTCATCACTTTCTATTATCTCAAGTCTTATCATTTTTCAATTAGCATACAATCCAATTATTTAACTTCAAATTTAATAAGACTATTATAATAGAGATAAAAGAAATACTTCAATCCTTATTTATTGAATAAAATAAAGGGATACATACTTGAAATTCAAATAATAAAAAGGGAGTACATAACTCAAAAATAAAATTCAGCAAAAGGCTTAATAAATCAAAATTTGGGACATATGCCCTTACAATACAAACTTTTTAAAGGTTGACTTTTAAAAATCCACACTTAGTGATGTTACTTATACACACTAAGTATATGTAAAGAACACCCATAGCATCACGTAGACTACTATGATGGTACGTTGTTCTTCTCTTCACTTTCTCATGTTTAAATTCAAATAAATATGAAACATGATTATAATAATTAATATCAGAATTTAAAATAATCAAGAGAACATGAGAAACATAAATAACATCCTAGAAAACTAAAAAATAAGCTAAGCATGGTTTCTAAGCATGTTATGCTATCGTGCATGAATTAAAAATATTAAAACATGCTAGCTGAAATCAAAACATGATCAAGCATGCTCCAAACTAAAATTTAAACATGTTGAAATTTATAAAATAACATGATAAAAAATTGAAAACAAGAATGCACTAAGGACTTGAAGTAGTAAAATAGGAGTTTTGGAAATGGAAATCCCCTCCACCTTATGATGTTTTCTACTAAAAATTTAAGCAAGGGTTCCCAACATTCAAGCACTTCCAAACACTAACAAAATCACTCAAAAAAACTCACTATAAGACTAAAATTAGAATTTCTCACACAAGATAGAAAAGAGAACTGAGAAGAGGTGCCAAGAAGAGGGCAAGACTAAACAAAGAGGGAAGTTTCGACTTTTTCCTTTGGGATGAGATAAAAGTGAGCAAGAGGGGATTTATATAGATGTTCATGAGCACAAAGGGGGCATCTAGGGTAGCTAGGGAAACTCACAAAGTTGGGCAAGTTTCCAAACAAGAAGGGATGGTTTGTTTTGGAATAGGCAAGTGTGCTCATGGAGCCACTAAGACTTGCTAATTTCTAATGAGCTAATATTTGATTCTCTTTTTAATTTCTTATTTAATTAAGAAAATAATTTTAAACATAGAAATAATCCTAATACCAGCTGGGATGTCTTATTAGATGAAATTATGCTCATAGAATCTTCCCTTTTTGGTTTCCTTGCTTGCTCATCACACAAACATGCATAGAAACACTTCTAATTTTGGCCTTTTTGATTAAAAAATTGTTTCATTTAGCAAAGGTAGCTAGTGAGTACATGATCAGACTTGAAGGACATAAGATCAAGGTCTTAGAAATCCTAGGAAACTCTCTTAATTTGGAATTTGGCACATGTGGAGCACACACACATAGTGTAGACGTTTTTAGGGTGCATGGGTACACTTGATCATTTATCTTCATACATGGGATCACTTGTCTTGGTTTCTAACCATGGGAAAACTTCTCATAGGTGTGGTGTGCTGAATCGTTTACATGGTACATAGAATCATTTTGTATGGACTCAAATAATGGAAATGTCCCATAGAGCTTCGGGTAGGGTAGGGTGCGCATGATCATGGTGTTCTATCCATATGACTTGCACATGTTAGGGGTGGCCATGACTCATGGGTTCACAAAAATTAAATAAAAATTAATATCTCTTTATTTGCATGAAATTATGATTTATATCCTATAGTTTGAAATCACATGAACCTAGTGCACATTTTAAGGTGTAGTTTGGCCCTAGATGATTTTCCTTCGAAAACTTTCCTTATTTAAGACCCACTGAAGTCACTAGGCAAATGAAAATCCAAATCTTGGCCAATTGTTCTGATTTTTGGATATGTTATTCATTTTGTTAGTTCATTTCATTCTGTTTTGTTTTCGTTCATTTCGATCTCCCAAAGTACCCTAAATGCCAATTCTTTCCTAATTTGGACCCATTAAAGGGTGTTTGGCAAAAGAAAACCCTAACCTCAACTAATTGTTCTAATTTTTGGATATGTTGTCCCATTAGTTGGTTCATGCCACCTTACTTCATTTGAAGTTGTTTTGGGTCCCTAAAGGGCACTAAATGAGATTTTTAGAACTTGCTAAATTTAGCTTGAAATGAGCCCGATTTCATTTTGCACCCAAATTTTATTGAATAAATGATCAATTTCAATTAATTGAGTACATAGAACTTAAGGTATTACATTAATATATTTGCTTGGGCATCACACATACAATTCATGGAATCATTTCCTTAGTGGCGTCATGGGAGCAAACACCCTAGCATTTATGGTTTCAGTTTGTTTCCACGGTTTGGGTGTATGAATTATCAAGAAAATCAAGTCAAGATGTTAGTAAGAAAGCTTCTAATCTTGGTTCCATTAGGGTTGGTGCACCACAAAAGGTGTTTTGGCCTAATTGCATGTGAATCTCCCTAATTTGGAGGTTTGGTGTGATCATGGAAACTTCCATTTTTTATTTTTACCTTTGATATGCACAAGATCAGGTCCCAAGGGTGGTGGTGAGGGTTTGTATTTGCACACACACTATATTTTTAGAAGCTTCTCTTCGTCACATGTGTGCACACATACATGTAAGGACCAGTTATGGACTATGGGTGCACAAGATCATTTGTGGTTGGTCATGCATTCATGGGTTCACATGAATTTAATAAAAAATCATATCTCATTATTTAGTAGGAATTAAGGGCTTTGATCTATATTTTTGTGTTTATGATAGACTAATTCACATTTCTAAACCATTATTTGGCTAGGGTCATTTTCATTTCATTTACTTTCCTATTTTAGACTCCCCTAAAGGTTATTAGGCATGCCATATCAGGTCAATTGTGGCAATTTTTGGATATGTTTTCTAGTTGATTAGTTCATGTCAAATCATGAAATTTCAAGTCATTTTGAGGTCCTAAGGGTTTACTAAAAGAGGATTTTGGACCTACTATGTTTACCCCTAAAATGGACCCAATTTCATTTCTCACCCAAATTTCATCCAATTGATGTTGAATTTCTCATTTCATTAAGTACATGATTTTCAGGGTATTACACAGAGGCAAGACAAGTGGCTCATTAGCCTAATAGAAGGAGTTGCACAGGGTAAGCATATTGATTTAAGGATAGATGCTGAGAATACCCTAAGGTTCGGAGAAAGAATTTGTGTACCTCAGAATGGACAGAGTAAGCAAACCATATTGGATGAGGCTCATCAGACCAAGCATACGATGGATCCAAGTGGAGATAAGATGTACCAGAACCTTAGAAAGACTTACTGATGGAGAGGAATGAAGAGGGACGTGGCTAAGCATGTCTCTTAGTGCTTAACTTTCAACAAATAAAAGTAGAACATTAGAAACCCTCTAGAATGTTACAACCACTCCCTATCCCTGAATGCAAGTGGGATAACATCGTCATGGATTTCGTCAGTGGTTTGCCCAAGAACAAGAAAGGAGAAGACACTATTTGGGTGATTGTAGATCGTCTCACTAAAGTGTTTCATTTCCTGCCAATTAGATCCACAGACCAAGTCATTAAGCTGGGAAAACTATATGTGAAAGAAATAGTAAAACTTCATGATGTGCCTAAGATGATTTTATCTGACAGATACTCTCACTTCACTCTCAATTGTGGTAGAGTCTACAAAAGGAGTAGGGCACTAAACTCAACATAAGCACTGCTTTTCACCCTCGAACAAATGGGCAATTTGAGATAATTATCTTGACCTTAGAAGATATGTTGAGATCCTATGTTCTAGATTTTAAAGGAAACTGGAGCAAAAACTTACACTTGGCAGAGTTTGCCTATAACAATAGTTATCAAGCAAGTATTAAGATGGCTCCATTTGAGGCTCTTTATGGAAAACCTGCAGATCACCTACCTATTGGGTTAGGCTCAAAGACCATGTGTTGATTGGGCTAGACTTGGTGGAAGAAATAAACAACCAAGTCAAACTAATCCAGAAGAGGTTGATTATAGCTAGAGCCGTCAAAAGAGCTATGCTGACAAAAGAAGGAGACCACTAGAATTCCAAGTGAGGGATAAGGTGTTTTTAAGAATCAGTCCTCAAAAGGGCATCAAGAGGTTTGGGTTCAAAGGAAAGTTATCACCAAGATTTGTTGGACCCTTTGAAATACTTAGAAAAATCAGGGAAGGTGCTTATAAGTTGGAATTACCTAACCAGATGACTTGGGCTCATAACGTGTTCCACATGTATATGTTGAGAAAATATGAACCAGACCCCTCTCACATTATCCACAAGGAGAAAGTGAACATTTAGGATGATGCTACATATGAAGAAGCGGTTGTTAGAATTCTTGACCACAAAGTACAAATCTTGAGAATTAAGGATATTTCCTTACTTAAAGGGTTGTGGAAGCATCATGGAGTAGAAGAAGCTACCTAAGAGCTTGAAAGCGAAATGAAGACAAAATGTCCGCATATGTTCACCAAGAATCTTTAATGATGTACAAATTTTGAGGACAAAATTTTTCTAAGGAGGGTAGGTTATAATACCCTAAAAATCTTGTACTTAATGAAATTAGAATTTCAATATCAATTGGATGAATTTTGGGTGAGAAATGAAATTGGGTCCATTTCAGGGGCAAATTTAGCATGTCCAAAATCTCATTTAGTAACCCTAGGGAACCCAAAACGACCCAAAATGACATGAGATGACATGAATTGATCAACTAGACAACATATCCAAAAATCAGCTCAATTGGTCAAAAATTAGGATTTCATTTGCCTAATACCCTTTAATGGAGTCTAAATTAGAAAATAAATAAAATGAAGATCATCCTAGTCAAATAGTGATATGGAAATGTGCATTAGTTTATTATGAACACAAAAATAAATACTAAGGTCCTTAATTCTTAGTAAATAATGAGACATGGATTTTTATTAAATTCATGTGGACCCATAAATACATGGCCACCGCTAAACATGTGCCAGTCACATAGGTGGAACACCTTGATCATGTGCACCCATGCCTTATTATGCAAAATCGACCCATATGTGTGTGTATGAGTGTGCCCACATGTGAGGAAAACTAACTAGAAGTGTCTAAGATGTGAACAAGACACACACAAACCCTAACTGTCCTCACATGCACAAAGAAACCAAGAAGGAAAGTTTCCTTCTAGGTGATTCTCTCATATGGGGTGCCAACTTTGGATATAACCCAATTTGGAAGATTTCCTTGAGCCAAGATGAAAATCCTAGACTATGATATAGTGTAACCTCAAGTCTGATTGTGTACTCACCATGTTTGATGTCCAAGAAAAGAGAATTGACAAGATTTTCATGTGTGTTTGTGTGATAAGCAAGCAAGATACCAAATGGGAAAGTTTTGTGAACACAAATTCAATCTAATATAGGACATCCCAATTGACATGGTTACTAATCTAAGTCTGAAATTATTCTCTCAATTAATTAAGAAAGCAAGGAAAGAATCCAATATATGCTCACATACGATTAGAAAGCTTTTGTGGTCCCATGAGCACACTTGCCCATTCCAATGCAAGTGGTCACTTGTGTGTATGGAATGTTGCTCAAATTGTGAGGAAACCCTAATCTAAGATGCCCAAACCATGGCCCCCCTTGTGCTCTTGAAAATCTATATAAACCTCCACACTTATTCTTCTTCCCAAAACAAAGAGTTGGCACTTCTCTCTTAGCTTTTTCTGGTCTTATTCTTGACAACCTTTGTGTTCTTGAGTGATGTTGAGGTATTCTTGAGTGTTTGATTATTTGATTGAGTGTTCTTGAGTGGTCTTGAAGTGCTAGATATGTTACAGAAAGGAACTTTAGTTGGAATTTTGAGAAAAAGTTTCATAAGGTGGAAGTGATTTCTTAAAACCTCCTCTTTCGTTCTTTAGATTAATACTATGTTCATTGCATGTTTAGTTTTCAACAATCAATCATGTTTCAATATCAAAAATTTAATTATGATTTGCATTTCACTTTAGTACATGAGCATGTTGTAAGCATTCTTGAATCCATGCCATGCTTAGTACCATGTTTAGGTTTATTTTGATGAATGATGCATGTTTTTGGATGATTTATGCTTTGATTTTTAGATTTTTTTTATATTCTGAAATTTTTTTTTTCTTATCTTATGATTCTTGAATATGAGATTAATAATGAGATGTTGGTGATTAATAAACATATACCATCTTAGTGAACATGTAGGACACTATGGATGTTCTTTTCATGTGACTAGTTCACATGGTGTAAGAGCAAAATACTTGGTTGGTGGGTAAGATGACTTAAGTCCAAAAGTCTAATGAAATTGGCTAAGAAATGCCAGTCCAACATTAGAGCAATGCCTAGGCTAAATGAGTAATTGCAAGCCTTATGTAACACCCCAACCCCCGTATCATCAAGCATTGGACCATCCACCATTTTTCTTGACAGTGGACTAAACCAGACGGCGGGTTGGGTCATGTTACGTTACAAGCGACGCACA
>JAJIYU010017368.1:0-11718 GCA_030144865.1 Tinospora cordifolia | reverse complement strand
ACTTTGGTGTTAAAGAAAATTCAACCACCATTAGTATTCCCTGAGGACGATACCCGGACTTTCCGGATATTACTACAAGCGATCTCGTATACTTGCGGGTCCGCTAACAGTCATAGTAGATCGACTAACTAAGGTGACACATTTTCTACCTATTCGATCTACTAATACAGTGATTAAGCTAGGAGAGCTTTATGTGCGAGAGATTGTGCAATTGCATGGTGTTCCCAGTACCATAGTGTCAGACAGAGACTCTAGATTCATGTCTCAATTCTGGCAGAGTCTATAGAAGGAATTGGGGAGCAGATTGACCATGAGCACAGCCTTTAACCCACAGACAGATGGACAATCGGAGAGGGTCATACAGATATTGGAGGATATGCTGAGAGCATGTGCCCTAGAATTTAGAGGAAATTGGAGTAAACATCTACACCTTGCCGAGTTTGCATATAATAACAGTTATCAAGCAAGCATTAAGATGGCTCCATATGAGGCACTATACGACAGACCCTGTAGATCACCATCCTGTTGGGCAGAATTTGAGGACTAGGTACTCACTGGACCCGAGTTGATTGAGGAAATGAACCAACAAGTGAAGCAAATCCGGAAGAGACTAGCTATAACACAGAGCAGACAAAAGAGCTATGCTGACAAGAGGAGAAGACCTCTAGAGTTCCAGACCGGTGATCTGGTATTCTCGAAGATCAGCCCACAGAAGGGAATCAGAAGGTTTGGAGTGAAGGGGAAGCTAGCACAACGGTACATTGGTCCATTTGAGATCATTAGACGGGTTGGTGCATGTGCTTATGAGCTAGATTTGTCGAATAGATTGTCCTCGGTACATAATGTGTTTCATGTTTCGATGCTCCGGAAGTACGAACCAGACCCATCTCATGTTTTACATCCGGATGAGATCGTACTTCGAGATGATGCTACTTACGAGGAGCCAGCAGTGCCGATCCTTGATCGTAAGGTGCAGAGTCTCAGGACGAAGGACATTCCATTAGTCAAAGTCGTGTGGAGGCATCATAACGTGGAGGAAGCGACCTAGGAGCTTGAGAGTGAGATGTAGAAGAACTACCCAGATCTCTTCGCCATGATAGATGGATTGGACACATTACTCAGGTACTTTTCATTTAAATTTCGAGGACGAAATTTTTTTAAGGGGGGTAGATTGTGATCACCCTAGGTCTTTTAATGTATCTACGTCAACATGAATTTTTAAAAATTCAAAATAAATATAAAAATGAGTGGAAACTTGTTTTTAATTATCATTATATGATATTTAATCAAGATAAAAATTTATTAGAACATTCGAATAGCTAGAAATGTGCGCAGAAAAGTGTTAAAAACAAGCGTCTTGCTGCCGACCGCGGTCCGTGAATGTGAAAACCCAGAAAATGTAAAGAACACTGTGGACCGCGGTCATTATAGGCCGACCGCAGTCAACAGTGGAAAAATTGTAGAAACGAGAACTAGGTCACATTGGTGACCGCGTTCCATGAAGTGCCGACCGCGGTCCATAAAGGGATGACCGAGGTCCATAAAGTGAAGACCGAGGTCCATGAAGAGAAATCTATCCAATGACCGAGGTCCAAAAAGTGAAGATCGCGGTCCGTGTGCGAGTTATATTTACATTCCAAGTGCAGATTTTCTCATTTGCACTAAAATTGCTTGGGATTCGGAGAGGAGCGACGAGAGAGCAATTCAAGGTAAATTTTATGATTTTCTTTGAGTTTTCTTTAAGTTTTGAGCTAATCTAAGAACATCTATCAATAGTTAGTAGTTCAAAGTGATTAAGATCCGTTTTTGAACTTGCTATTGTGGGTTTAGTGTTTGGAAACCAAGTCAAAAGGGATAAACTATTGTTTATTCCCTTATATGTGTGTTTGGACACTAGTATGATGGATTTAGGATGGTTATTTGGTTGTGGAAATGAAGGAGTTGATTTTATTGAAATAGAATCTCGTTTTTAGGCTTGAATCAAGGTGTTTCGATGAGTAAATGATGTAAACAGCCATTCCCTAGTTAGTTATGTGTTTAAATGATTGTTTGGTGTCCAAAACACTAGATTTAAGTGTTAAACTAAAATGAAACTCACACGTATGGTGTACACATGGGTGAAATTCCACTATTGGGTGAGAAATGGTGTGTAGACCTTGGTCCGCACTATACAGAGCGCAGTTAATGAACTTTAATATCGTTTTGGAGTGTTTTGGGTATACTCTAAAGCACTAATTGATAACAGACCTTTAGGGTTGTGTTAGATGTGTATTAAAGGCCCAAAGTAATGTATCATTACCATCTAATGATGCAGATTGACTATATTGGACTATAGTGTGAAGAGGGATGACCCAGCGGTATTTCGGCATGTACAGGTGGGGTTGATTATCTCTTCCTTACTCTTTAGTATTATGCGGACGTAGGATGCGGAATGTGATCTATGTTTAAATTCCTGTACTTAGTATCATGCTAGGAATGGATGCTTTGGGTGGATTGATTTACATCATATCCTAATGTCCGGTTACTTGCTTTCTAATACTAGGATACTATGATTAGCTTGATGTCTGTTTACTTTATTTGCTTAGATTAGCATTTGAATAAGCATGTCTGTATGCTATGTGGAATGAAAACCATGATTGTGAAACTAAAGAACATTAAAGGTTTATTAAGAACTCCACGTACCGGGGCAGTGACGAGCAATTACTGGTCGTACATCGCGTTGAGGTTCTCCGGATGTCCCAGGACGTCATCGTGGGTATCCCCAACTAGGCCAAACTGCGAGCGGCCGTATCAGACCCTCGAATTTGGAAAGTCATGAGGATTTTTCCCTTGGTTTTAGTATCTTCTTCGGTCGTGGTCTGAGAGGTAGACTTCTGTGTGATAAAGATGTCGTGCCTGATTGTGTTCAGGACCACAACTGGGATACCGAGAGCGGTTCACTCTTTCGGTTAATTCCTGATATCAGATGGTAAATTCCTGATATCAGATGGTACCTGATATTAGAGCGCAACCGATAAACTGACTAAGTGTTTGAAATGGTTTGCATGTTCCGTATGCTCGTTTGTATAATGCCATTGATGTGTAAGGGAAAACCACTGGGCTTTCGAGCTCACGCCATTTTTATTTTACAGGTACTCATGAGCCCCAGTGCTCAATGAGGATGCAGACCAGAGACTGGAGGACTTGTAGAGAGAGAGAGAGTGATATTTTTGTTTAACAGTCTCTCCGTTTTTGTACAGTTTTTACGATGTATGTTTGAACTTGGGCCAGAGGGCCATGTATCATATTCTTGTATATGTATACACATGACTGTTTTTACCATCTTGAACACTGTGTTTATTTTGATTGATAAACCAATGAATTTTAGTTATGGTATTGCTAAACAGTGTTCAATGATTTTGAAGGATTTGATCCGAAAGAAATGCTTCCGCTACTATTATCTTGATTTCCAATATAAATATGATTTTGAACAACCAGTGAATCTGATTTGAAACTAACTACTTAGTGAAGCATGATTAAAATGATTATTTGAAATTAAAGAAATGATTTAAACCTCGTGTGTAGAGGTAGAAAGATAGACTGACGACATCTGTCGCACGCCCGGGACCTCGACGGACCATGCGCCGAGCTTGGAGCCACGCGACGCCCGACGACGGGGCCACAGATTGACAGACACGACGTCCGGTCCGGGGGTCGAGGTGTGACAACTCTGGCTTGGCCTTGGTTTTGGTTTTGCCCTTGATTGTTGTTTTGTCAGGGCGATTGTTGTTGAGGACGCATATTTTGTTCTCCACCTTGACAATTCTAAGGTTGTTGCTGCTGGTGTGTCTGGGTTTTATTGGGGCAAAACTTTGATAGGTGCCCTCGCTGATTGTAGTTGAAACACCATCCTTGACGTTTGGCCTGCTCTAATTGTTATTCCGTTATAGGTTGGTTTTGCCATTGGGGCATTTTGTTTTCGTCGTTCTAATTAACATTCCTTTTTTTTCTGGTCTCCCTGGTGATCTCTATCACCTGTTGGTCTCTTGTTCCTGTTCCTTAACCTTTGCTTGAAATTCAGCTCTTATTCTAAGGTTAATGCCCTGTCTACGACTTCTCTATATGTCTTTGGGCAGGCTATCTTTATTAATTTTTGAATCTCAATCTTGAGACCTTGAGTGAAATGGCTGACATTCTTCTTCCTTCACTAATTAATTCCGATGAAAGCTTTGCCAACTCGATAAATTTGGCCTCATATTCGACCACCATTATCTCTCTTGGTTTCAACTGAATGAAGTCATCCTGCATCTTTGTCAGTGTGGCTTATGGGAAGAACTTCTCATAAAATATCTGTCTAAACTCTTCCCAGGTCATTCAGCTAACATTGATGGTCGGGTCTGCCTTTACCATCCGCCACCAACTTCTAGCTGGTCCCTTAAATTGATGGGTAGCCAATGCTACCCTACTAGGACCCATTACTCTTAACACATCCAGGTGTCCTTCTAATTCCTAGTACCAATGGTCAATGGTCAGTCGTTAAGCTATTAATAGTACCATGGAATTGTGATGGTCCCAGTTTCTTTAGTTCTAATATCAACTTTCTATGTTCGTTGTCTTCTAGGTCCTCTAGTTCCTCCAGACAATCCGAAATCTCAGGTGTTAGCATTGGTTGTTGCATCGAAATCTGTTCCTGCACCTGCGGTTATGGTGTCGCCTGCAGTATTATTCAAGCTAGCGTCCTTTTTATTTGTTCCATCACTCTTCTGGTGACTTCATTCATCGTGTATTCCATCCTCGCGTCAGCCATGCCGTTCAGCGCTTTTTCAGACTTGTTGTCATCAGATGTAGCACCTCTTGTTGTGTATCTCCTAGGTCCGGCCATTATCTACATATCAATGCCAATTTAGTATTTGTTTCTGCCATTTTTGTTTAGTCTGTTCTTTCATGACTCTAGATTCATGTCTCTAGGTTCTCGATCTGTTGAGTGGCCTAATGATTTATTCTTCTAAGTCACTTTTGTTTTTGGGTATAGGATTTGGTTTCATACAAACAGTACAATCATCATACATTCAATCATTCAAGAAGTTCATGCTAGCATTGTAAAATTCTAGGCTTCCACTTATGCCTCCAGGTTCGTGTGTCCCATACCACCCTTGCCTTTTGACATAGACTTCCACCTAGAGATTTTACTACACCCAATCAATTTCGCAAATGTCTCAATTTCTAAGATTTTTCAAGCCCCACTACACTTAACTATCCCATACCAGCCAAGCATAGGGAAATGAGTTCGTCCAAAGTCATCGATTATTTACCAAACATGGTCCATCATTCTCCGAGTTCAAAATTCTTCTATACCCCTGAATTTCTATGCGTCTCATATCACATAGAAACCAAGGACACAGGATCATCCCGATATCGTGCCCTAACCAAAAAAGTGTTTGTGTTTTACACGTTTTCAACCTCTAACTTATGTCCCAAAGGTTTATTCATGATTCATTGTGCCACTCTTGGCAAACCCCAAGTCTCTACTTAAGGTATTTTTCCTAGACCTAGGTTTTCAAATCCTTGTTGGCATCTCCTTTGGACCATAGTGAATTCTGAGCCCTTAATTTCCTCCTCCAAGTTTTTTTTCGTAAGAAAATAAGTGTGTTCTTCAACTCTGACTACTCGTATGAGTTGGTGGGACAACCTCCAGATCGAATGGCGAGACGGAAGTCTGCTTAAGAACCGTGCTTTCTAGAACAGGATAACCCATCTCCCTTTCAATGTTTAACTTTACTTGAGACAACGCCTGCCCACTATTAGCTCAACTCATAATCTTTGTATCCAAACAAAATCGTGAAAAACATATATCTCTTTTCGAAAAACAATTTTCCAAAATCATTTCAATTTTCAAAACAGGAGGTGGGGCTTCTAAATTAAATAAATAAATAGTCTTACCTGACTAATCAATTTCTTCTAATTCTTGCCCAAGGCATCTAAAGCCTAGGCTTTGACACCACCTTTGTAACCCTCGCCTCCCGAGCCCCATCGTCCACATCATCTGACAATATAATTTCCTTCAATCAAAACCTTGGGCTGCCCGAGAGACAGGCTTACGTTACATTTTCTTTTCTAAAGCCCAAATCCATGAAAGTTCCTACGTACATTAGTTTATGTATAAAAATATTTCATAGCTTCATAAATAAAATCCTTTATTTATTTATTCTGAATTTCTTAGTATATGATCTATTATAGTAGAAAATAAATTCAAAATTGAAATAAATAATTTTACTTGAGCCCACATGCCCTATAATGAAATAAATAAAAAGAATTCTTGATAAATAACCTTCCAAGTAGGCTGATAAATTAATTTCCTATAATGTGAAAAATGAGGGGGTGAGCTAAAAAGCCCAATGAATCATTCCATCTATCTAATTTATTATTTCAACCAAATAACACAAGCATATCAAACATTTTTAGGGATTAAATCGATTCAAACAATATATTATTCCAATCCTAATTTAGACTGAATGGGGATAACCTCTATGCTCCAGATCTAGGGAGAAAGATCAATTCTGAAACTCAAACCCATCTCTAATGGGATCATTCCTGAAACCCATTCCATTCTGGCATCAGTCTTGACAGTTAGTTCCAATTCTATATGGAACATAGCAAGTCTATCCCCATACTGGTACGTTGTTGAAATCTTATTTAATCTTATTTTTGTGTCTAGGAGCAATAATAAATAAATATTACAACGATAATTAAATAACATTCACATTCACAAAAACATTGACTTTCGATTTTTGATGTAGAAGATTGTACAAAACCCAACTACAGAGAATACTCTCTTGGTCATAAACAACATAATAATGCATGACAAATAATAACTCCAACAGTATAACATTCATATTGACTTTCAATCTCTGATATAGAAAATCGTACAAGACGCAACTACAAAGCATATTCTCTTGATCATAAGTAGTATAATAATTGAATAACATAAATAAAAAGGACAAGAATAAATTTAAACTAATAAAGTAGGCAAACATTATTTAAATTAAAATAATAAATTAAAAGAAACGAAAGAACTTCACCTCAAGATCGCTTCCTAAAATCTTTGTAGCACTTCATTGCTACTACCTCGTGAGCTATTTAGAATAGCTCAAGAAAAGAAGAAAAGGAACTGAATTTGCTAAGGAGGCAAAGAGAGAGCAAGAGAAATTTCAACTCTTGCTTTGGGATGAATAAAATGGGTAGAATAGGGGGATTTATACAGTCTCTGAGGGTTAGATGCGTCATTTTTCATCTTCCAAACCAGGATAATTTCCATTTATTTTTAGTTGGGGTGGCTAGGGTTTGAAATTTGAGATTTTAGTATTTTTTCGTTTTTTTTTAAGAATTTTTTGGTTTTTTTTATTTTTTTGTAATTTTTTATTTTTTATTTTTATTAAGGCACGCGGGCCAGCGCGCTTGGCGATGTGTTCAAGGCCCATGCTCCAAGTTAATTTTTTTATTTAACTTATGCATATAAGTATATATATATATGTGTGTGTGTGTGTTTTTCTTAAATACATAAGTTTACATATATATTTTCACACACACACACACACACATATATTTAAGTTCCAAAGATATTGTACTAAATACATTTATCCAAAATATTATTTCTTTATTTTAATAAGAAGGCTATTATGATGATGAAGAATATTAGGCATTTACACACACTAAGTACATTTACCCATATATTACTAAGTGCCAAGTATTTTATTAATGCATATACATATACACTAAATTAATTAATCAATTAATTACATATTTTTCATCCATTCAAGATAATATATATATATATATATGCACCAATTAATATATACCAATCGAATGTCACATATATAGATCCAATTTACATGTTTCTGATTGCATACATTAGATATATGTTCTTTTTATTTCTTAAATACATAAGTTTACATATATATTTTCACACACACACACACACACACACACACACATATATATATGTATGTATGTATGTATGCATGTATGTATGTATGTATGTATGTATATATATATATATATATATAAGTTCCAAAGATATTGTACTAAATACATTTATCCAAAATATTATTTCTTTATTTTAATAAAGAAGGCTATTATAATGATGAGGAATATTAGGTATTTACACACACTAAGTATATTTACCCATATATTTCTAAGTGCCAAGGATTTTATTAATGCATATACACATACACTAAATTAATTAATCAAATAATTGCATATTTCTTCATCCATTCAAGATAATAGATATATACATATGCACCAATTAATATATACCCATCATATGTCACATATATAGATCCAATTTGCATATATCTGATTGCAAACAAAATAAGTAGGGTATTACAATAACCTTACCTTCGAAGGAAACCTATAAAATCAATGGGGACATGCGAAAACTATTGAGAAGTCGAATTATAGCCATCTTCAACTGCTTAAGGCAGAAGAATGAGTTTGAGGAACTCTCTGAGGAAGAACCTGTTGAATTGAAAAGAATTCAAGACCTAACTGTGGTTAGTGAGTACGAGGATGTGTTCCTAGACAACTTACCCGGACTACTACCTGCCAGAGAATTAGAGTTCAAGATTGAACTTCACCCTAGAGCCAACCCTATAGACATACCTCCTTACAAAATCCCATCAATAGAACTGATCGAGTTGAAGTCTCAAGTGGACGAGCTTCGGGAAAAAGGCTTTATCAGGCTGAGTGAGTCACCTTGGGGAGCTCTTGTAGTGGTCATGAAGAAGAAAGATGGTTCCATGAGACTTTGTGTCAATGACCGAAAGCTGAACCAAGCTACAGTGAAGAATAAATACCCTTTACCAAAGACTGATGACCTATTTGATCAATTGAAAGGAGCTACTTATTTTTCAAAGATTGATCTTAGGTTTGGATATCACCAGTTGAGAATCAGAGAGTCTGATATTCACAAGACAGCCTTCAGAACATGATACGGACACTTCAAGTTCACTTTGATGCCCTTTGGTTTGACCAATGCCCCAGCAGCATTTATAGATTTAATGAATCAAGTCTTTAGATAATACCTTGACCAGTTTGTGGTGATATTCTTGGGTAACATCCTGATTTACTTTAAGTTAAAAGTTGACACTTAGAACATTTACGAATAGTGTTGGAAACCCTCAAAAGGCATCAATTATATTTTAAGTTTAGCAAATGTGAATTTTGGATGAAGATGGTCAAGTTCCTTGGTCACGTAGTATCAGCGGAAGACATCTCTATAGACCTAGAAAATGTGGAAGTTGTCATGGATTGGAAGCAACCAAAGATAGTTATAGAGATCAGGAGTTTCTTAGGTTTGGCTAGATACTATAGAAGGTTCATCTAAGATTTCTCCAAACTAGCAGAACTTATGACCAAGCTAACCAAGAAGGGAGTTAAGTTCAGTTGGGAGGAGAAGTGTAAACAATCATTCCAAGAACTAAAAAAGATATTAACTACGACCCTGGTCCTGGTCACTCCAACCCATAGTGTTACCTATACCCTCTATACTGATGCTTCACTTAGTGAATTGGGAGCAGTCTTGATGCAAGAGAAGTAAGTAGTCGCTTATGCTTCATAACAACTGAAGGTCCATGAGAAGAATTGCCTACTCACAACTTTGAGTTAGTAGCCATTGTATTTGCCCTAAAGATTTAGAGACATTACCTTTATGGTGGGAAATTTGATCTATTTTCAAATCATAAGAGCCTTAAGTATATCTACACCTAGAAGGAGTTGAACCTCAGGCAATAGAGATGAATGGAATTCATGAAAGACTATGATTTTTAACTACACTATTATCTGGGGAAAGCCAATGTGGTGGCCGATGCCTTCAGTACAAATTTCAACAAATAGGAGGAAGAAAAGAGCCAGATGTATTAGCTAATTGAAAACTTTAGGCTAAGTGTGACTTTAAATGAAAAACAGGCCCACCTCTACACCATGTCTTGCCAACAAGATCTTCTACACTAGATCGGGGATGAGCAAAGGCAAAACAAATGGCTCTCTAGCTTGATAGAAGGAGTTACACAGGGAAAGCATGCTAACTTTAGGTTAGATGCTAAGAATATCCTAAGGCTCGAGGAAAGGATCAGTGTACCTCAGAATGGACAAAGTAAGCAAGCCATCCTAGATGAGGCTCATCAGACCAAATATATGCTACATCCAGGTGGAGATAAGATGTACCAAAACCTTAGAAAGACTTACTGATGGAGAGGAATGAAGAAAGATATGGCTAAGCATATGGCTAAATGCTTAACTTGTCAACAAGTGAAAGCAAAACACCGAAAACCCTTTGGAATGTTACAACCACTCCCTATCCCCGAATCGAAGTGGGATAACATTGCTATGGACTTCATCAGTAGTTTACCTAGGAATCAAAAAGAAGAAGACATTGTTTGGGTAACTGTGGATCGTCTCACTAAAGTAGTTCATTTCATGCCAATTAGATCTACAGACTAAGTCAATAAACTAGAAGAACTCTATGTGAAGCAGATCGTAAGACTTTATGGTTTGCCTAAGATTATTGTATCTAACAAAAACTCTTGTTTCACCTCTCAGTCTTGACAGAGTCTACAGAAGGAGTTGGGCACTAAACTGACTATGGGCACTGCCTTTCACCCTCAAATAGTTAGGAAATCTAAGAGAACTATCCAGACCTTACAAGATATGTTGAGATATTGTCTTCTAGAATTTAAGGGGAACTGGAGCAAATACTTACACTTAGCAAAGTTTGCCTATAACAACAGTTACCAGGCAAGTATCAAGATGGCTCCATTTGAGGCTCTTTAAGGAAAACCCTACAGATCACCAAGCTGTTGGGCTAAACTTGAAAACTATGTATTGACTGGGCTAGACATGGTGGAAGAAATGAACACCCAAGTCAAACTAATCTAAAAGAGGTTGATTACAGCTCAGAGCTTTCAAAAGAGTTATGCTAACAAAAGAAGGAGATCACTAGAGTTTCAAGTGGGAGATAAAGTGTTCCTAAGGATCAATCCTCAAAAGGGTATCAAAAGATTTGAATTTAAGGGAAAACTATCACTCAGATTTGTTGGACCCTTTGAAATGCTTAGAAGAATCAAAGAATGTGCCTATGAGTTGAATCTACCAAACCAGATGAACTCAGCTCATATTGTGGTCTACATGTTGATGCTAAGAAAGTACAAATCAGACCCCTCTCACATCATCCATTGGGAGGAAGTGAACATTCGGGATGATGCTACTTACAAAGAAATAGTTGTTAGAATCCTTGATCACAAAGTGCAGAACCTGAGAGCTAAGGATATTCCCTTAGTTAAAGTATTGTGGAAACATCACAGGGTAAGAATTCTTTATTATGTACAATTTTGAGGATGAATTTTTTCTAAGAAGGGTAGGTTATAATACCCTAAAATTTTGTATGGAATGAAATAAAATAATTCAATCCCCATTTTGGTGAATTTGGGTGAGAAATGAGGTTGGGTTCATTTCAGGGATAAACTTAGCAAGTCAAAAGCCTTCATTTAATGAACCTTAAGAACCCAAAATGACCTGAAATAAAATGAGAGAACATGAACTGACCAACTAGACAACTGTAACACCCCAACCCCTGTATCATCAAGCATTGGACCATCCACCGTTTTTCTTGACAGTGGACTAAACCAGACGGCGGGTTGGGTCATGTTACGTTACAAGCGACGCACACTTGACTTTCTATTTCAG
>JAJIYU010017367.1:0-11717 GCA_030144865.1 Tinospora cordifolia | reverse complement strand
TTGTTAGAAATATTTTATACATAATTAGATATTTTGAAACTATTTTAAAAACTCTTGAATTGTTCAAGTTTGAAATCAATGTTTTTCTTTTCATTTGTAATTTCATTAATCCATGTTAATTATTTTAATATCTTTTTTTTTAAAATAAAAATTTGTGCTAGTTTTCAAGTAACTTTACTTATTATAAAAAAAAGATATATAATAGAATATGAGCATTGATAGATTTAGAAAAGATAATGTAGCACTCCGGTTCTCGACGGATGATGCAGCGACGGCTTCCCAGCCGAATGGTCCTGCATTTTGAGCGAATGGGCCCGAGGGAGCCCAAGAAGAAAGATCCGAGAACTGGGGTGTTACAATGATTGAGTGAAACATCAATCCCAAGATAGGGTTTTGGAGTGTGTAATAGGCCTTAGACGTTACAATGAATACTCCGAACCTAAGTTGGAATGTCAAGGAAGAAAACTTTCAGTCTTAACCTTAACTCAAACAATTAAATCATTGAAACGTCTAATGTTTTATAAGTGCTAGCATATTAGTATTTTGACTATTATAATGCTTAAGATGTTTTTGTGTAAGATCCACTGGGCTCTTGAGCTCACCCCACTCAATCTTTTTTGGGTAACTATTGAAGACATTGGCACTGACAAATAATGTGAAAATAGTTACTACTGGTAGTGTGCCTTGCAGTATGAGGATGTGTTAGAAAATGAATTTTATTTGCTATTTTTAATTGTAGGGCATATGACCCACTATATTTAGTCCTTCAAATATTAGCCATTAGGCCAGACATAGTTGTCTTATCAAAACTTGGCCATGGAGCCCACAAATTTGTCTTGAATTCTGATAGTTGTCTTTTCAGTTATTATGTGATCCGAAGGTTATTGTTATTTTGTTTCTAAGGAAGTGCATTTATACTTCTTTTTGTACTTTGAGATATGATCTAGTGCAACCAGCAGATGAGATAATTGATGTAAAGAAAAAGTAATATCCCAGTTCATGATTAGAAAGCAGGAGTGACTGCATACGGTTGAAATTATATCTCAAGCTATGAGACAAATACGTCGCCTATGACGAATGTGAAAGGTTCGAGAACCGAGGTGTTACAATGGTTCTTAATGTCAAAGTTTTTATTTGAATTCTTATAATCATGAATCATAAAAGAATTAGAATTCAACATATTATCATCACGAAAGCATGATGACATCACTTGCATACATCATATCTCAAAATCGGCCTAAGCATGACATAATTTTATGAATGCTTAAACATGACGTATGTATCAAACTAAAAATTTAATAATGTGAATGAATTGAAATTGAATTATCCTTGATAAATAGAGTTTAAAACATGCATGAATATGATATTAATTCAAACTAGTAAAAAGAGGGTTTTTAAAATCACTTCCACCTTGTTTTGCATTTTCTTGAAAATCCGATAGAGTTTCCATAGTCGAAGCACTTCAAGAACTTTAAACTACTGAAGAACAACAACTTCTCAATTAAGAACACTCAAGAACAAAAGAGAAGTGACAAGGGGTGCCAAGAAGAAGGCTTAGAAAGAACAAGAAGGACTTGTCAGCTCTTACTCTATAATGAAGAAAAAGTGAGCATAATGGGTTATTTATATAGATGTTTCAGTGCACATAGGAGGGACTGTTTGTGAATCTTGCATCAGCCACTTTCCAATTCCCTTGAACACGTTTTTTGGCATGTGGGGCCACTAGGGTTTCCTCTCTTGTGTGCACGCACATATGGTTTAGGCAAGTGTTCATTTAGGGTTTCCTTTCATGTGTGAACACAATCTTGTGCTTGGAACCACTTGCTATCTTGGTTTAGAGCATCAATATGGTGTGATATTGTGAGCAAGACAACTTTCCAATATGTTTTAGTAATTAAGTCTTCTCTTGTGAGTCTTGGATTCATTTTCTTGTGCATATTGAATCAACAAGATTTGACAAACTTCTATTTTGGATTGAATCCCTTGTTGGCGTCATGTGTGAGCAAGATTGCATGGTTTGGACTCTTTTATGAGTGTGTGAGAGACTTTCTAAGTGTGGTTTGTTCTCTTTTGTGCACAAGAATCATCTTAGTAATTTTTCAATTTGTTCTCATAGGAAACTTTCCAATTTCCTACGAACATGGGGCCACTTTCTAATTATATTCCTAAGTGATATGCTTGCTGATTTCTTCTTCTATTGGGGACGCCATTAATGTATGGTTTCTATTTTTTTGGGGGGGTCAAGATAGCATGGTTTGTGAGTGCTAAATAAGCAACATTTCACTTAGTTAATCTCTTTTGTGGTGCGCACCCATGACGGCAGCTTGGGCACTTTGCATCATGGCTTGGTGTTTGGGCAAGTTTCCCATATGGGAACCTTCTAATTTTGGTTCATTCACTTTTGGCGCACCATTGGGGCTAGTTTAGGGATATTTGGCATTTGTTTTTACACGAGTTTTAGAAACTTCCAAATCAGCATTGGACTACTTTAATACACTTGTTGATTTTCTTTCCTTAGTCCTTTTATTGCCGCACATGATGATCTATGTGATTTGTTTCTATTTTTCTAACTTTCCTCATTCTTCTTTTGGACGTCATGGTTAAGTAAAGAAACATTTCCTATTTCCTTTTCCTTGTAGTGTGCACATAGATTAGCAACTATTAGTATTAGAAACTCCTATTTTCTTTTCTTGAACGTCGATAGCAGCAATCAACCTTAGAAACTTCTATTTTTGGTCTTAGGGTTCTCTTCATTTTCTTTCCTAATTCCCATTCCACTGAACCATAGTAGGCAAATGAAAAAATGGAATTGACAAATGAAATGAATTTATGATTAATTGATCCACTGAGGTGTACAAGTCATTTCATTTTATTTTATACAAATTTTCAGGGTATTATACATATGGAAAGACCAATTTAATCGAGGTGATCAAGGAGTTCCCATGATAATGTTAGAAGCATTTGCATTGCAAGATCCATGGATATAACATGCATTTTTTATGTTTCAAGTTCTAAAAACAATATCAATATGTTCTATCAATCGCCATTATTTAGCAACGTATTACATGAAAACACTCCTGAGGTGCAATTTACAATAAACTACGGTCAAACAACAAAAGGTTATAATCAAATATATGATATATATATCTACAATGGGCAACATTTGCTGAAACCTCTATAGGTCCAAGAGATCCAAGCAAATGCAAAAAGCAGTAAGAAAGGATGT
Source organism: Tinospora cordifolia (assembly GCA_030144865.1). Lineage (NCBI taxonomy): Eukaryota > Viridiplantae > Streptophyta > Magnoliopsida > Ranunculales > Menispermaceae > Tinospora > Tinospora cordifolia. Next base: position 8,491 of record JAJIYU010017367.1, on the reverse strand, counting down.
TAAGAAAGCATTTGGTGTGCACTAATCTCATTGGGCCATTATACGTGGTCTAGATTACTTTGGCGTAGATTGACATCGAAAGGTGTGATGTGTGTACACAGGCACCATATCGCATAATATGTTTGTCAAGGCTGAAGGAGATATAATAAGAAAATAGAATGGTGACAATGATAAAGGTCCAATGATTCCACTAACTTAAGGTCTCATTTGAGATTTTCAACAATAATTGCCTACAAATGCAAAATTACGTGATCGAGAAGTGCATCATCAACTTTGATTAAACTAAATCGGGCATATTTGGGCACTGTTTGGAGTTGATAACAATAAAGTATAATAATAGTTTAGTAATATTATTTATATTTTAATTTATTTAGAATTTATAATGACATAAATTTTAAATTAACTAAGTTTATTAAATAAATTATGTGTTTTTTGAGTGTTTCACAAAAATATTTAAAATATTATTTTATTTTTATAATTAATTGTGTAAAAATAATATTTAGAATAAAAAATTATTACTTAGAAAATATTATTTAATTATAAAATATGCATTTTAAAAATAAAAGTAATAAAAGAAATGCAGTAATGAATGTTTTGAAGTCTAAACCGTTGATACCCTAATGGTAATTAAATATATCATATATGCGTATATATATATAATAAAAATAATAAGAAAAGAGTGCCTGGCTATAGGCTTAATGGATGTCAAAACATAAACGTCCGGGCTACAGCATACGGCGAAGAACCGAAATTTGTTTCAGTCACAGCGGAGCTGGAGAGAGTTGTACGTTTCATATGGGAGAAAGATCAGTAACTGCAAACACAAGAAGAGTAGATGAGAAGAAACCTTAGATTTTCCAGCAACCAATTGCTTCTTATTCAACCAAATCTCTACCCGCAAACAATACAATCCCATCTTCTTCATTTTCATGTTTGTCCTTACCCTTCAATCTTCTCCACCAAATATATCGTCTTTGATTCAGAACCTTCACGTTTTAAAAAATTTAGAGCATCAACTCCAAGTTTTAAATTCCGCTTTCTTAGCACAGATACTTTCTTTTATACAAATCCAACTTTCTCATGGTCTGTTGAAAAGCGCAGATGTTCTTCTGATTCTGTAGATGAAACCAGCAATACCCAGAAAAAAATTAATCAAATTAACGCTTCTAGTATTGTAGAATCAGTTATTTCAAGATGTTCATACCTTTGGGGCGAGAAGAATAAGAAGAAAAGTGATAGCTTTTCTGAGTATTCTCTGGACAGCATTCTTCTAAAACTTTCTGATATATCTCCCGAGTTAATACGTAAGTTTTGGAGGGTTTCTTTTTTGAAGCCTGAAGATGTTCTACGAATATTACTTGGTTGCGATGTTGTGCGGGGAAATCCGACGATTGAAGCGAGAAAGGTGGGAAATTTGTGGAGATTGTTCAATTGGGTTACTGAACAAAATGAGAATTTTCAGAATGTATTTGAATCCCACGAGGTCATGGCAACCATGCTTATACGAGTTGGGTTGCTCCGCGAAGCTGAATCCTTGGTTCGAAACATGGAAAAAAGAGGGCTTTTATTGGGTAGTCATGAAGTTTACAGTAAGATAGTTGAAGGGCATGCCAACGCCAGGGAGTTTGAGGAATCAATTTCTATGTTCAAATGGATGAGACGTCGAGGTTTAGTGCCATCCCAGTTGTGCTATCGAGCACTTTTCAGTCTGTTGATTCGAGTGAATAAGACCCAAATGGCTTATTGCGTTTGTAAAGATATGATTGAGGTGGGGTTTGGACTGAGCAATGTGCAAATGATTAGCTACGAACGTCTCATTAGGCTACTCTGTAAGGAAGGGAGGGTTCAGGAAGCAAGAAATTTGGTTAAGAAAGGTATGGCCTCAGGATTTGATCCCAGTCGTGCAATTGTAAATGCAATCTCTGATGGATACTGCGAGAAGAGAGATTTTAAAGACCTTCTCATGTTTTTGAGTGAAATTAACTCTGCACCTCATGCTTCTGTCTGCAATAGGGTTTTGTTGTCCCAGTGTGTGAATTTTGGTACAGAAAAAGCATACTTGTTCATGCAAGAATTGGAGCTTTTGGGCTTTGTGCCCGATGAAATAACCTTTGGGATCTTCATAAGTTCAAGTTGTGGAGAGGGGAAGCTGAAAGATGCTTTTCTTTATCTATCGGAAATTCTGTCCAGGCAACTCAGGCCCGATTCACATTCTTATAATGCCCTTATCAGTGGGATGTTTAAGAAGGGTATGTGGGAACAGGTTCGAGATGTGTGCGATGATATGCTTGAGAGAGGCATAAAGCAGGAAATATCTACTTTCAGAGTTCTCTTGGCAGGTTATTGTAAATTTAGAAGATTTCATGAACTGAAGGCTGTTATTGGGGAAATGAGAGTACAAAGTTTGGTTCAAATATCTCCATTAGAAGATCCTCTTTCTAAAGCATTTACACTTTTGGGGTTTGATCCATTGGCTGTGAAGCTGAAGAGGGATAATAATGCTGGACTTTGTAAGGCAGAGTTTTTTGATACTCTTGGGAATGGTCTTTATTTAGAAACTGACCTCGATAATTACGAGAAGACACTAATGCGGATTTTAGATGACGCAATATTTCCTGATTTTAATGCCCTAATATTGGAGGAATGTGATCATGGTAACATAGGAAATGCACTGATGATGAAAGAAAAGATGGCTTATCATGGGCAGAAGCTCTCCTTTGCAACCTTCTCAGCGTTGATGAAACATCTCTCCAATTCTCGTCCTCGGGCTAGGATAGCTATTGATCTTTTGGAGGAGATGCCTGAAATTGTGCAGCAACTACACCATGGAACTCTAAATTCACTTATTCGAGTTTTGTGTAAGAAAGGTGTCTCAATGAAGGGGAAATTACTACTAGATCATCTGCTTCAAAGTCATATGCCTGTTGAGAACGAGACATACACAGCACTAATCCTGGGTTTACATAAGAAAGGCAGCCCAAAAGAATTTTTGGAAGGCTGGGAACTTGCTTGCAAAGATAAATGGCTGCCACTGGTGAAAGATTGTGTAGCTATAGTATCGTGTTTATTACTTCAAGGAATGCTCGAAGAAGTTCTTAAACTTCTTAGGAACATGTTAGAAGCTCATACAAATATAAAATCACACATTAGTGACATCTTTCTTGAACAGCTCTGTGATGGTGGATTTACCAGCATTGGGCAGTTTTTTGCAGAAGAAGTTCTAGAACATGGTTGGGCCTTGAATCATACAGCTTATAGCCACTTACTGAGAGGTTTTCTCAGGGAGGAAAGATATGAGGAAGCATTTAGAATACTTGATGTTATGTTTAATATGAACCTGGCTCCTCCCTTAGATGTTTATATTGTGTTAATTCCTCAGCTCTGCAGGTTCAATAGATTGGATAAAGTGTTGTCTTTAAAGGAGATCATGTTGCAGAATGAGGCAGAAGCACACCATCTTCTCTACAATGTTCTACTCAATAGCTTTTGTAGAATAAGGAAAATCGATCTAGCAATTCTTCAATTTCGAGAACTAATGGCGAATGGGATCTCCCCAGATGCTGATTCTTGTAACTCGATGATTTTTGGGTATTTCTGTCAAGGTAATAGGAATTATCCTAGTGAAGTATTGGAGCTACTTGGTATAATGGTAAAGAATAACTTCAACCTGTCAATCTCAAGTTACCGTAGTCTAGTGAGCCTCATGTGCTTGCAGGGTCGGGTGTTTCATGCATTGAGGCTTAAAGACTTTATGCTGAGACAAACTGGAATTCAATTCCTTGTCATATATAACATTTTGATCTTTCGTCTTCTTCAGACAGGGAATAGTGCACTTGTTTCAGAACTTCTTGATGAAATGCTAGGGAAGAACTTGGTACTTGATGAGTTCACTTACAATTTTCTTATTTTTGGTTTTTGCAAGTGTGAAAATGTGTCAAGATCAATGGAGTTCCTCCAGACTATGAGTGAAAAAAATTATACACCAAGTAATCGCAGCTTAAGGACGGTCATTACCCACTTGTATGATCACAGGAATCCTGAAAAAGCACTGGAATTTAGTAGGGTAATGGAGTTGAGAGGTTGGGTCCATGACTCAACCGTTCAAAATGTAACAATCAGGTGCTTGCTTTCTCATGGACATGTCCAGGAAGCAGAGGACTATCTGCATCGAATCAAGAGAAATGGTCTAATCCCCAAATATATCAACTATAACTGTCTAATTAAATGGTTTTGTTGTTATGGAAAGCTAAACATGGCTGTTGATCTTGTCAACACAATGCTGAAAAAGGGAAGAATCCCGAATCCTACAAGTTATGATTCTATAATCCAAGGATTTTGTGCCAACAAAACAGTAGACAAAGCACTTGATTTCTACTCAGAGATGCTGGTCAGGGGCTTCACACCATGCTTAAAGTCATGGGATATGCTTATTTATGGCTTATGTGCTAACGAGCAAACTGCTGAATCGGAAAGGCTGTTGGACTCTATGATTTTGTTAGGTCTACGTCCAACACGAAATATATTTGAGTCTGTTATCAACAGGTACTACAAAGAGAATAATCTGAACAAGGCATCAGAGCTTTTACATAAGATGCAACAGAATGGGTATATGCCAGAATTCAGGACTCACTGGACACTCATAAGCAACTTGAGCAATGCTGCTGAAAAGGAAAGCCGTAATGGTGGAAGTTTTGTGTTGAATCTTCTGTCTCGAAGTGGGTTTAATTGGAAGAAAGATTCTAAGGGTACTTGAAGATTATGAGTTTCATCCGTATTATCTAATTATCTTCTGGCGTTGCAGTCAATGACTCATCTGTGTCAGTTCATGCCAGTGAAGGTGATGATGTAGAGAGGGACTCATGCTAGCTCTTTTGTGGAGGAAAACTATATGCAAAATGTCCCAGTGTGTGTCATTCTGTGATGCTTGAGAATATTGTGAAAAATGGATTACAATTCTTTTTGTTCTTATAACATTGAAAAAGATGCAGTTTAGTCCATTAGGATTCAGATTCTCTGGAGACTACCATGGCTTTGTTCTCCATGTTCATGCAACTCAGGTAATAAAACAAGATAGAGAACAATTTACCTGTTTTAATTTTCATATAATGTATCTTCCTTTTCATTTTGTAACATTCTTTTTCTTTATGATGCTACACATACTCAAGTTTAACATTGAAATCTTAGCAAATGCAGGATTGTTCTTTAGAACTCGATATATACACTTGTGATAAATCATGATCACTGCATCATGACCAAGAGCTCATTGAAGCAAATGAGGCCATCTCCATTGAGATCAAAATGGCTATCATCTCAATGCACTTGCCAATTGTCGTTGACTCGCCCATTTGCCTCCCCACCCTCTTCAAACTCCTCGGAGTAATGCGTTCACTCCCATCCATCAAATACATCTCAAACGCCTCCTTCAACTCCCCTGTCTTCTCTTCTTCTTTTCTCTCTTCATCCTCCATCAACCTTGCCAAATCCTTCAACTCTAACATCCCATCTCCATCTGAATTCAACTCCTTGACCACCTCTTCTATCTCCAATTCCTCGCTGTGGCCAACCATCACAATACATTGTAGCTCCTTGGGTGACAACTTTCCGTCTCCATCCTTGTCAAACTGGCTGAACACTCCCTCGAATCCGTTGCCTTTTTTCCATTTTTAAGGATGGGCTTGATATGGGTCTTTCTTAATTTGAAAATTTAGACAAAAGTAATATGGGGGTTCCGAAATTCAAAAAACTTGAATTGGATGGCTATATAACTTGGTTGAGTTGAAGAAAATGAAGCAAATTACTACTTGTGAACAATACAAAGACCACATATATATCAATGATGATATCAAGAAGAAAAGCTCAATTTTTGTTTGTTGGAATTGGCGGGTTGTATTTATATGTTGACGGGTGTGCTGCGCTAGTTTAGTTGTTAGTTCAACTGTGGGAAACCCAGCAATGGAAGCGAAGGTGCTGTAATGGCGTGTTCTAGGACGAAAGAATAGAGGACGATGAAGACAGAAAGCATCATGGATCAGAACAATCGAAGCGAATATGACGAGAATATGAAGTAAAGAGGGAAGTGATAAGGAAAATTCATGGCAAGATCATTCTCTGAAACACGCGTTTTGTTGCTGATTAGTCTTGATACCACGCCTCGCGAAGTCAAAGTCAGGTTCCTCCCATGTTGAGTTGGATCCATCATTCCTTTTTTCTTTTTTTCTATATATATATATATATATTTACACATCTATTAAACTAAAATTTAGGGCATCTCTAACACAATTTGGTGTAAAGTTAAAATTTAGCACTAATTCCTCAAAATCATTTACATATTCTAACCCTATGTATATTATTTGTATTTATATTATATTTTACCTACTGTGATTTTTTTTAAAAGTAAGAAAATGAACAAATAAAATCTATGTTGACTTGGGTACAACAGTGCATGTCATATATAGCCCGGCGTTTTTAGCTCACATCAAAATGACTTGGGCACCTTTTTATTTTATTTTATTTTTAAACAACTTTCAACCTTTTACTTCTTTATACTCAAAACCCTCTTCTTACCTTCTTCCTCTTCTTTTCTTCTTTCTTTCATTGAAAGAAAATAATTTTTTGGATTGCGGTTTGCAATCCAAGCAATTAGTTTCTTTGTTTCTTTGCTTGTTTCTTTCTTCTCATCTTTCTTTCTTTGCTTCTTTCTTTTTTAATTTTTAATTTTTAATTGTTTGAAGGAAGAAGAAGAAGAGAATGAGAAGTCGTACATGCAAAAAATGAGTCTAAATCAAATAGCATGCATATTGGATTTATATTACTACTATCTTAATGAAAGGTTAATGTGCTGATTGTTAGAGTGACGTATGATTGTTCACAAAATGCAAATGATTTGGAAGATGATATCAAAATATAATATAACCTTTAGGAATCAAGGAAGAAAAACTTCTTGCTTACCAACTACACTAGTAGTGAACATTCATTTTTGCATAAATGAGTTTAGTACAACACGCATTTAACCCAACCTGAACATAATACACATTTAATGGGTTTGAGTTTAACATAAATGACTTTGAGTCAAAACGGGTTGAGTGTGATTAAACACGACTAAAATTTGGGTTACAAGTAGATTAACCTGTTAAACCCATAAATAACCCGTTTAACATGATTATTGATAATTAATATATTTTTTAATATGTTTTATATTCTTATTAATATTTTTTATAAAAAATAATTTTAATATTTGAATTGTAAAAAGTTAAGTAGGTTATAAACATGTACCCAATTATGCACAGTTACAACATGACCTATTTATGACGCAACTTGTTTACAGTATATAAGTCATACCCATTTATGACATGTTTCAACTTGTTTATGATACAAAGACACAAATTGTCACCCTCAGCTACAACTCATTATAACATAGTAAAAAGAAAAAAAGAAAAGTCTTGGAATAGTAAAATCTTTGTGTAATATAAGTAGAGATGTCCTACTCTTTGTGAACATTCTTTCACTAACCTAACAAACCTTGGCAATGCTTAAATATATCACCGAATACCCCTACCTTATACTTATTGTCAAGAAATGGCAACAACAGAGAACATGATTAGTATTTAAGAAAAATCAAATTTCTAAATAGAATTATGCAAAATATAACCAAAATAGCATATATATATATATAGTACACAAGTAATGAGAAGTTAATATCAAAAATACTATAATTCTAAAACAAAAAACTTCCTAAGCGAAAATCATGTTGTTGTAGGATGTTAGTTTTATAATTACACATAAAATAGAAATGTGATGTAGATTGAAAATATAGTAATAAAAATTCATTTTTAAACACATAGCTTTTGAATGCAAAGAACAAACATTCTGAACCCTGGTCCGTAGAAAAAGTTATCAATTTCTTGTTGAAGGCACAAAGTCAAAACTCTTCAAATAGCTAACTGTGGAAAAATTGACAATATAATAAAAATAATTGTAAAAGAACAAGTAGATGATGTTAAATCATAGCTATAGATATGACTATTTTTCTAAAAGTTTGTATAATCTCTTTTGAAAACTATTGTCTTTAAAATTACGATGTATATTGTGAATTGCATTGAAAGTGTATAATAAAATGCCTCATATAAAGAGTTTACGACATAACTATAATTTTAAGATATTAAAAAAATGTATACAAGTAGTATACAAATTGTATACTACCTTGCAATACCCTAAAAACTTCTTGAAATTGTAAGATCAAGAATATATGTAATACCCCATAATTTTGTCAAAAAAAATTAAATAAAATAAGTTGAATAAATTAATTTCACAGATTTTAAGAAATTTTGGGTGCAAATGGTGGGTTGGCACATGAAAAATAATTTATATTGGAGATATAATAAAAAATTAGGATAATTAAATGAAAATTTCAATTTAGTGGAATTAATTATGAAATTTAAGGAATTGCTTAAGAAATAAATAGAAATAAAATATTTACACATATTGGCTAATA
>JAJIYU010017366.1:0-11738 GCA_030144865.1 Tinospora cordifolia | reverse complement strand
GTGTATATATGTAACTTTAAATATAAATATAAATATATATATATATATATATATATATATATATATATATATATATATATAAGAAACTCCTAAGAATAGAAAGGGCATAAAAGATAAGAATGAAGATCATGCAAATTAAACTAAGTAGCAAGTTCGCAGCTTTACTTTTATTCTCAACCTTATGTGGTGAAATTTTAAATGTAAATTATAAAAACTAACTAGTATTTACATGATAAACTTTTATAAAAATTATAATAAATGTATGAAAGAGACAAGGCAAGCAATTAATAAATAGAGTAATCCTTCAAAAATTAAAGCAAACTGGTAACTAACCTTTTAGTCATTATTAATACTTTTGCCCTTTTAATTTATATCACCAATACTTTCTCACTATCACCGTTTTTTATAGAGACAAACTCTCATTATAATTTAAATTTTTGTTTTGAGTCGTCTTAAGAGATTTTAAAATATCTCTGTAATAAATAAGTAAAACAAGACATACTTGCCATATCTCTCCACTATTTGTGAAAGAAAAGAACAACACGATGAACTATTTTGTGGTTAAGCTCTGCAGGCTTCGATTGTGCTTTCTTAACTAATCTTTGGATTTCCTTAGTATCTCCATAGAGAAACTTGGGGGGATTTCCCTTGAATCCTTGTTCCCTTAATAACTTGTCAAGCTTTCTCGGTTTCCACCACATCCAAACACACGCTTTCCAGGCCCATAAACACAAAGCGCTAGCAAAAAAGATGACAACCGAAGTTGATGAAATAAAGGAGTTGCTCGCCATATTGCCTTCAGTTGCATAGAGAAGGATCTGTGATGAATTTGCGGGAGAAGGGATTGCGGCAATTTAAAGGAAACGAGAAATATGTCGCTGTAGCGTTGGTTTTTCATGGCACGTACCAAAGTTTGGGCAGCAATTTATATCATGACCGGCAATATTAATAAGATTGGGTAGTTTTCACCTAGTAAGTCACGATTATTCAACAATAGTTGACTTCTACTCTTTCCCATTTTTTTGTTCAACCATGCATTGTTTCAACCTCTTACTGCTTGCTTTGAAAAATGAAAGGATTTTGGTTGATGATATTAGATATGTATAAAGTTATGACCATTGAACGTAAGATTTTAGTAATTCTGTGTTAAAAAATTTTATAGCAAACAATTTTAAATTGTCATAATTTTTTTCTGAACTTTAATTTGAATAATTTTAAAATTTTTAAAGATACATTTTTCCTATTTTATTGATGTTTAGATAATTCAAATTATAGATAAAAGAACCATTTGAAGTTGGTACACATCCAACAATGTGAATGCGAATGGGATTGTAGTTAAGCAGATGCTGAACGCAGTTAATAACATCCTTGCCGTGTTGATAATGGTAATCAACAATGTTGTGAACTTGTGCACAGGAACCATGTCTTGGTGCACCTTGCACAGTTTGTTTATACATTTTCCTTCTTTTTTTTCTCCTCCCATCGTCGCATGAGCAATTCACACCAGCGTTGTATTGTCTAGTAGTAAGTCAATAATAATGGGCTGCCTATATTTATGTAAGGCTACTAATAGAAAGTGTATTTTCATGGTTGCCAAAGGTTCAACGATCTATCATGATCTTTCGGGCAGGAGATTAACATTTGGAATTGTACTCTATTATTCAATCAAAAGTTAGTAGTGTCCTTATGAAGTACTCAACTAGGGAACCTGATCTTCATGTGGAACCCCTCTCGAAAGACATGCAAAAGCACACCAAGAATAATGTTTAAACTACAGTACTTTGTGCACCTCTTGGCCATACCATTTACTTTGCAATAACTTTGATAATTTTATAAATTTTATAATAAAATATTATTAAAATGATTAAAATAACTTTTGGTGATTAAACATAAATAAAGTAACAGGTGACCTACAATATCAATGTTTTTATTTCGTTTATCAGTTATTTTAATTTAATATTAATGTAACAACCATTGTATCAAACTTAGTTATGAACTTGTTTTTATTCATTATATGAGAACAAGTACGTGGTATTTGTTTAAGATTTTATTTAGGATGTCGTCCAAAAACCTTTAAATCCTATATTTCACCTGTCTTCTTTTAATTTATTATTTTATTTTATGAAATTTATAATTTGCATTATTTATCAATTATTTTAATATTTAACTAAGTAATTATTTAATTCAAAAAAATTTAAAATTTTCAAGATATTATATAAGTATTGAAAATATAGTTGATATTAACGATCTCGGATATATGACGTCCATGAATACTTTTTATTCCCTAGATATTTCAATTATTCACTAAATATTTCAATCATAGGCGGCAAAACTTGTAAAAATACTTCACCTAATAAACAAAGTGAATAAAATTTTTTGGCACCAACACACACATATATATATATTAAAAAAATTATAATTGAAGGACCTGCTGAATTGGATATTTATTAACCTTGACCTGAAATACAAGCTTATTAGTGATTAATCTAAAGCAAAGATATTAAAAGAAAAAAAAAATCCTTGTGAACCATAAGAATATTAAAACTTTATAATTATAGCAAGGACAAGTGACTGTACGAGTATGCAAAGAAATTGAAATTAAAATAAAAAAAAATGTTGAACTTTTAGTCTTCTCACCTATTTCTAAGGCCAATGAGAGAGATAAAGGTGAAAAATTTTGTATTTGACTTAGATCTGAATCAAGCAAGCATCGTCCAATATAAAGATAGAAAACTATAAAGAAATTGTCAATTAATGGAGTGATGGAATCCCAACACGAAAAGCAACAATAATTGGAGCAGATAATGGACAAGGGAAAATGACCATTCTCCGATTGAAAGGCGAACAAAGAAATTTCTCAAAGAGGTGAAAGATACCTTCAACGTTTAATATGATTTGGATGGCAAGCTTTTTGTTGATAAGATTACAAATTCAAAATAATATCGCCTACATCCATGGGACAAACTCTGAAATTTCTTCCACTAATAAAATTCATAAGCTTACAAAAAGTATTTATCTAAAAAATACTAGAGGTATAACTCCAATATTAACCTAAAATAGTGATACTCAAGTGTTTCCCAAACAACCTAATTAACCTCACCATTTGTCACTCCCCAATTAATTTTTTCTCTCTCCTAGCAAACAAATCAAAGCAAAATTATTTTGGCCTTTGCTAAGCACTCACATACAACTTGTTATTGTGCTGTGTTGGTATGTGTGCAAATGAGTAAGTGTTTATTTGTAGACAAAAGGGAAGTGATTACAACGACAAGTTGGCCTTCACCATATATTTAATTGTGTTTTACCAACTTCAGTCAATTTCATCAACTCCATTCAACTTCACCAACTCCATTCAACTTCACCAACAACAATCAACTTCTTTTTTTTTTTTTTTAATTAATTTGCCTTTCATTATGAGGGACCACAATAATCTCTCCCTCCTGAATTACTTGGAGGGCTCCACTAGTCCTGTTGCTTGTCGACCGTATTCCAGTTTTTTTCCTCATAAGAGTCTTAGTTATCATATTTGACCTATTCTCATCTATGTGAATCTTTTTAAGCTATAGTAGCTTCTTCTTCAATACATCCTTGATCCAATGATATCTCACATTAATGTGTTTTGATCTAGAATGAAAGGAGGAATTTTTCCCAAAGTGAATTGCACTTTGACTTTCACAAAATAACTTGTACCTTTCCTGGTGGAAACCAAGTTTACTTAACAATTTTGTTTTCATCCATAGCAACTCCTTACAAACTTCAGTTGTTGTAATAAACTCTGCTTTGGTCAGTGAGAAAGTAACACACTTATGTCGTCTTGACTGCTATGACACAACATCCCCTACAAAGGTAATTAGGTATCCTGATATAGACTTTCTCGAGTTGACATCTCCAACCATATCAGTATTTGTGTAACCTTTTAAGACAAGTTTTCCATCTCCAAAACACAATCACATTCTGGCCGTGTGCACACCATGGCATACATCAAACTCTGAAATACTGAGGCATATGGAACTCTATCCATCTCATCCTTTTCATCCTTTATAGAAGGGCACCACTTGTCACTCAACCTAATGTGATTAATAAGAGTAAAGCTTACCGATTTAGCCTTGTCCATCTTGAACCTTTAAAGTACCTTCTCAATGTACTTCTCCTATGATAACTACAATTTCTTAGTGCTATAGCACTCTTGTTTCTAGTTATTTTCATGCTAAGAATTTGTCTTGCTGGCCCCAAGTCTTTCATGGCAAAAGACTTGCTTAATTGCTCCTTTAAGCCATTAATTCTGAAAATATTCTAGCCAACGATCAACATACCATCCATATAGAGTAAGAGTATAAAATCATCATCAGAGAATTTATGTACAAACACACAGTGGTCGTTTTGTTGTGGCCTTACTCCCTCATCACAAACTCAAACTTCTTATATCACTATTTCAGTGCCTATTTCAAGCCATATAATATTTCCTTAAGCTTACAGACATGGTCCTCTTTCCCCCTCACCTTGAAACCTTTAGACTACTCCATGTATATCTCTTCCTCCAAGTTATTGTTAAGGAAGACAGTCTTTACATCCATTTGCTCGATCTCTAAGTTATGGTTTTCTACTAACCCTAACACTACTCTAATGGATGTCATCTTCACCACTGATGAGAAAATCTCATCAAAGTCAATCCCTTTCCTTTGGCTAAATCCCTTGAAGACTAATCTGGCTTTGAACCTTAGTTGGAAACCATGTTCATCATGCTTGATCCTGACCACCCACTTGTTCTTCAATGCCTCTTGCCTTTTAGCAACTTCACTAGCTCAAAAGTTTTGTTATCATACAAGGAACTCATCTTTTCTTGCATGGCTTCAATCCATTTATTATATGTACATCAATTATAGTTTCTTGGAAACTTTCTGGTTCTCCCTTGTCAGTTAGTAACACATACTACTTTTTAGGATATATTGTAGAACATCATTTTACTTTATCAGATCTCCACATAATTGGAAGACCGACTAGAGCTAGTGAATGATCATGAACACCTTCATCATCAGAGTCATCTATTGGCATCTCAAAGGGAGCAATCAGATCACTTGCCTCAGGTTGATCATTAAGAGATTCATCTGCAATTTCTCTCCACACCATCGTTGAAGGAACTAGTTTTACATTTCTTGACCATAGCCAAGAAACACACACTGTCATGTCTTGACATGAAGCTTGGACCTTTGATCCTTTGGCACATAAACAAAAGCCTTGTAGCCAAACACCCGCATATGATCCAAGAAAATGTCTTTTTCTTGACCGCTCTTTCTAGAATATCATATTGTATAGGCACACATGGTGAAAATTTCAATACGTGAGCAAATGCTAATATGTGACACCACAGTTCTTGGTCCTTTATTTTTGTCACGTCTAGGTCACGCATGGAGAGGTGCGCCCATAAATCATTAAATGTCAATGCTCGTGTCATCTACCAAGAAATGGAACATTACAATTTCTATCATCAATCCAATATAATCAAGGGTACAAATACATGAAAACATCTATTAGTCCCATGGACACACCAAGAGATGTCAGTAGGACATAAAACATGATAAATTTCTTCAAAACCCATGAATCAAACTGAATAAACCAGTCATAACATGTTCAAGTAATAGATTGAAGATTCTACATCAGTGATCATCAGAGTTTGGCCCTTATAACCATCTCCTAAGAAAAAATGAAACTAACATAGAATTAAATCCAATAAAAAAATATCCTATAATCAAAATCAAACATAAAGTTTGTGGTCCATCGACAACCTCAACTGTGAGGCATACAGTTATCACGATACCTGAACACTGCTTGTCAACATGAGCCTCCTCAAAGCTCACCTGAAAAGAAAATGGGGGTGAGCTCAAGAACCCAGTAGATCATATACAATACATCCATAATATTATTCAAGTTAAAATATCAAACATATAAGCACTTCAACACATTAGGCATTTTAGACATTAAGTTGTTTAATAGTTGTTAAACTAGATTGGAAGGCTTAACTCCGATGTTTTCTCATCATTATCGTGTCAAAGAGACAAGGAAAATGTGCTACATACCAAATTCTAATGGCACAAGGGGCACACCCATTACCCAAACTCAAAAACTAAGGTCATACCCATTGCTCCATCACCAAAGAACTAGGGTTACACCCTTTGTACTATTATCAAGAATTAGGGACTAACCTATCATTCCATCTGCGAGAACGCCCATAATGATCTCTTGTGGACCACTGCACCGGTACGTGGTTCAAATCTTAATTTTAACTTTTCTTATGATCATATAGTCATTTATTGCATCATATTAAGCATGGAAAACAAAACACGTAATAATATTCTAATAAATCAAACATGTTAATCATTTCATACCTCATGTCATGAAAGTATGTAAACAACCAATATGAATGTATATCATGTTATACATCATTCATGTTAAGAAAGAACTCGTTACTGTCGAATCAATGTCAAAATATACCCTAGTATGCTTCTAGGCAATTAGAAAAACATAAATAGAATAGCATAAACACTCATTATGTTAGCATTTAAAACTCAAATAAGGCTGGAGAGCAAGATAATCATATCTACTTGTTTCTATGCTCAACTCGTTCTATCCCTTGCTTCGATCTTTTGAACTCTCAACCCTGCTGGTATACTATCGAAATCCTCATTAGTATAAACATTCATGATGTTTTTAAGTCAAAGAATAATAATTCTCTAATCTATATGGTTTTTGATGAGTGAATAAATCATCTGTGTGTGCGTGGGGCTCAGGAACTAAGGGCTCATCGTGTTACCATGGTATTCCCGATGTTGCTGTGGTAATGCGAAGCCATTCTCGCCTCGTGTGTTTTTCCATTTTCTTTCATGCAAGTGATACTATACTTTGCTCTCTATTAACTTTCATGCAAACATCACTATGCTTTGTTTTATGTTATGTAAAACAAGTATTATATATGATATAGTGATTTTATACCTTTCTATTGCTCATTCCTCTCTTATTTATCTCTTAAGGATGTTTACGGTGGTTATAGTACTCTGTTATGTAATAGAGATTGAAACAATCTATGAGCAGTCATTACCACTAATTTGATTCATGTTAAAATGTAATACAGGATTTGTGTATTTATCTGAGCCTAATTTCTTACCATGTAGTGCTCAAGCATAGCTCTTGATTTCTTGAATGAGATCGCAGTATTGTTGACATTGGTTCTCTCCTCTTAATGCTTGTGAGTCTGTAACAAGGAGATGGGGTTACTTGGGATTGTTCTAAAGTGTCGGTGGGGAAGAAAAAGGTCACATAAGCAGTTAGGGTTTTTTTGGCAAGGATGGTTAGCAATTGCAGAACGGAGTGATGTGGTTAAGGTTTTGTTCTTTTGTGCACTAAATATATATAGACAATTAGGGCTAGAGTTTTCTAGTCAATGCAGTCCATCATCTAGCCTCCCGACTAAAATCAAGTTCAAATGCATATATGAAATATGCATGACTTCCTTTAGGATTAACTACGTACCATTCTCTGTCTCCAAAGAAACATCTCCTTTTCCTACAACTTTTGAAATATTATTATTTCCCATTCTGACAACACCAAAATCACATGGTATGTAAGAAGAAAAGAATTCCCTTCGAGATGTCACATGAATGGTAGCTCCACTTTTAACAATCCAACTAGTCTCGTGGGTTACAAAGTTGACAATGTCTTCTTCAATGATGATGTTGAACTCCTCAACAACATTAGTGTGTTCATCATCACTGCAATCATCTTGGTTATTCCCCTTGCCTTTGTTTTTCTTCTCATCTTTCTTGAACTTTCGATAGAACTTCTTTATGTGACCCATCTGTTTACAGTGATGGAACTCCACATTGGCATACTTATTTGACTTTCCTTTGCTTTTGTCCCAAGACTTTGAGCCTCTAGTCTAACTCCTCCTCTTGGATTCTGCAAAAAGAACATCCTGCCGCAATGAAGTGGATTTTGTGTTTTTCTTCTCATTTCTTTATTTAGGATTCAACTTTTGACAAACTCCAAATTTACTACACCATTGGTGATTGAAATCTTCAAAGTCTCCCAAGACTTTGGTAGGGATGCCAACACGAAAAGAGCAAGTACTTCATTGTCGAAGTTAATTCCCATCCTTGATAGCTGCTTCATGATCCCCTGCATTTCATTTAAATGATCTGTCATTGATGTACCCTCCTGATACTTCATCTGGAGTAGCCTTGTCAAATAAAACAATTTGTTATTGCTGGTCTTATAAGTGTTTAACTCTTCTTGCTTGTTCCATAACGTTGGTGCGTAAGTCTCATTACAAATGTGATTGTCCACATTGTCTTCTACAAATTGTCAGATGAAATTAAATATTTTGGGTAATTATCTAATTAAATATGAGCAAAGTAAATAAAATAATTAAAATGACATCAGAAAATTTAAAGTGGTTCATCTTTGATTTGAGCTATATCCACAGGACAAACTTTGAAATATCTTCTACTAATAAAATTAGTAGACTTACAAGAGGGACTTCTCTAGAAAAACTACTAGAGGTATAACCCAAGATTTATCCAAAATAGTAACACTCAAGTGTTTCCCAAACACCCCAATTAACCTCGCTAATTTGTTACTCCCCAATTAATTTTCCTTCTCTCGCAACAAACTCATCAAATCAAAATTGGTTTTGCCTCTACTAAGCATTCACACACAACTTGTTATTGTGCTTGTGTTGGTGTGTTTGCAAATGAACAAGTGCCTATTTATAAGCATAAGTGAAGTGACTACAACCACAAGTTGGCCTTCACCACATATTAAATTAAATTCTACCAACCTCACCCAACTTCACCAACTCCACTCAACTTCACCAAGAACATTCAACTTTTTTTTTTTTAAATTCAGTTTCCCTCCATTATGAGGGACCACAATAATGATCACAATAATGAAAGATAACAATTTGAATGGTCACCATATTTGTTGATAAGATTACAAATTCAAAATAATATCGCCGATATTGTCCATTGTCACATGATGATGAGGTTCTAATGAAGTTCCTCAAATTTCTATTACAAATTGTGATCTTTTTTGCAACATGATCACAATAATGAAAGATAAAAATTCTGATGGTGAGCTTTTTTGTTGATTACAAATTCAAAATAGTAACATTTATGTCGTACCTTGTCGCATGATGATAAGTTTTTGATGAAGTTCCTCAAATTTCTATTCAAATCATGATATTAATTTGTGACATGATTGTAATTGTAATAGCCTCATCGTTTTATTTTGGAGAATATAATTTTAGAAAAATTTTGAATAAATTTAAGAATTGAAAAAATTTTGGAGAAATTTAATGTTAGAAAAAGAATACATGAAATGTTGATGAAATATAAATTTTAGGAAGGAAATATGAAATTTTGGGTAATTATCTAATTTAGAATGATATTAAGAATTTTTGAGAGAAAAATACTTACTTCTAGGTAAAAAATGTGATTTTTGAAAAAAAATTCATATATATTTGAATTTTGATGTAGTTGACAATTGTGGAGGAAAAGAGGGGCAAAAGAGGGATTGTACAAGCATTGTAAAATGAAAAAAATGAAAATCTGACTTATTAGAAATGTAAAGGCATTGATTCAATGCACCAGGGGCTGCTTAGTTAAGAAACACTCAGATATCCAAAAAAAAAGAAGCTAGAATTATTTGAAGTATGGCAGTTAGAGTGGTGAGATGTGATTTTTGGAATGCCACCTAGACAGACACATATCCCATTCTGGCTACTTGTCAGCATGAGGTAGTAGAGCATGTTGCCACCTATCCACACATGTCTTCCACATGTCCAAATGAGTGCCACTTGTTGAGAAAAAAGCCATGTAAAGGTGCCTATCCACCCAAGTTGCACAATAATATTACAAGAAATCGCACATACAACAACGTGCAATGTTCGTTGTTATACCCATACAACAATGTTCATGGTAATGTTGTCGATCAGAGTGTTGTTAAACGGCCAACTACTTTTAACAACGGTCACGAGCCTGTTGTTGTAAAGCGTTGTGTATCGATCTGACAGTGAGGTTATAACAATATTCGCCCATTGTTAAATGATTCAATCTTTTAACACATATTCGACAACGGTCACAATGTCTGTTGTTGTAGAGATGTTATAACAACAGGCGCACGTTGTGGAAAACCTAACCTTCAAAAACAGTCACGTGCGCGTTGTTGTAATGCATTGTGTATCGTTCTAAAGCTGAGGTTACAATAATGTTCGCACGTTATTAAATGTTTTGACCTTTTAACACATATTCGACAACGGTCATAATGCCTGTTGCTGTAGACGTTTTATAACAACGAGCAAACGTTGTGGAAAACCTTACTCTTTTAATCTTTCAACAACGATCGTCTCCACGTTGTTATATCATGTATCTTACAACGAAAACTAAACGTTGTCATATGTTTTAATTTTTTTAAATGGTAAAATTATTTTAATACAATATATATTGCATATATTTATCTATATCAAATTCATAATATTAAATAAACATTATTAAACATTTGTCCTATCATTTCAAATGGCTAATTTAGTATCACTTAAGAATAAAAAATTTCATAATGCCAAACATATATATACAATTCATAAAAAAATGTAATATAATTATTATTACACTGCTTATCGCTATTAATTAATCCTAATAAACAAAAATAAAAAAGTTCTTAAGCAAAATTTTTTCTTAAAGGATCATCACGTCTCATCTTGATACACAATCCAAGCATATAAACTCAAGTTCTCCATTGTTCCAATCTTTATATATATACCTATATCAAAAAACAAATGAAGTTAATTAGATTAATTTTTTTAAAAACAAATAAGAATAAGAGCTAAAGAGCAATTGTAATAGTTCAAGCAACTCAATATATATCTAACAAAGGCATATAAGAACAAAACAAAAAAGGATACGATGCATAGTTTTATATGATCTATAGAACACGTAGCCCAACTAGGGGATTGGACACCTAGACCTAGCTATATATTAATTTATCTTAACATTAAAGCAATATATATATATATATACATACGTGAAAGCTAGAGATAAAATTTCACATTGTTTATTAATCTTAAACCAAAAGCTATAATATTAGTAATCAACGAACATTATAAATCATGAACACGAAAGAGTAGATACCTTATACTAAAGAAGAAGAATAGTAGCCCCGAGGAAAAGAATATTAATTAAAAAGCGAATACTTACTTTACCCGTTTCTAAAGTCTTTTTTTTGTCATAGTGGTTATAGAAGATATAATATGCATGTTAATACAAAATGAAAATGAATTAACTAATTACTTTAGATGCAATAAATAACTATCATATCACAAAATTCAATCAAGAAAAATGAATAATGAGTTATAGTATATTACTTAATGCTTACATTATTTACAAAATAGTGCAATTTAGGTCAATCCTAGCATAGTGTTCCACGTTTCCATCTCAAAATGTTGGCATGTTCATGTAACACCCCGGAACTTCGCGATCGAGCCACGTCGCAAGTGGTTATAAAATGGATAAATTAATAAAGTGAAAAAAAATAATAAAATAAGGCTTTAAAGAAATGTGTGGAAAGTAATTAAATTCAAATTAAAATCTATTAAACTTATGTAATATATAAGTGTATATGGATTCATAAAATGAAATTTTATAGATGTGTAGAAAAACAAATATACATACATATATATATATATATATATA